>JAKJMR010012636.1:0-10238 GCA_024449315.1 Daboia siamensis | reverse complement strand
CCTGCCCCCTCCCCCAGGGCACCACAATGCTAATGCAGCCCTGGCACTTTCGATAAATAAGTGGGTTTTGGGTTGCGGTTTGGGCACTCGGTCTGTGTTTGCCATCACTACTATAGATTATGATCAGGTTTAAATACAGACCTGTTAGGCACAAAATACATACACAGACCAACCATACAGGGACAGATTGGCATCAGAGTCGCGGTGTCTAAAAATTCACGGCACCCAGTGTACTCTCATTGTTTGGCGTACACACTTCAAAAAAATGTGTGTGGTTTTTTTGTTCAATTGCCATTGCTCGCAGAACTCTGGGATTCCATACAATCACAATTTAAAAAATGAATATAGCTTGCTAAACAGATTGGGATTTTGAAGGGAAAAGGTGCATATACTCTCTGTTATTTGTTTTTCCTCATTCTCTTATATCCACTGCTTTATTATAGTCTATCACAAGTCATAGAAAATCTGAATGCCTTATTAATTGGTCCATGTGAACATGAGTTATCTTGGGAAAAACTACATGAGTGGAACTGATCAACTAAAGGCTCCTAATTATGTCAACAAAACATGGGGTGTGAAGAGCACACAGAAACATGTCTTCCTCAATGAGACTGTCTATAAGATAAAACTGAATTCTCACAACCTAATGCGCTACACTTCTTGTCTACTCTTTCTTTCCCTGCACAGAACCCAACTCGGGAAATCCAAAAAGTGGCTGAGTTCCTAAATATAGAGCTTTCAGAACCAGTCCTGGATAAGATTGTGCAGCACACCACGTTTGAGAACATGAAAGACAACCCAATGACTAATCACAGCAACATACCTTCATTTTTGATGGACCAAACTGTGTCACCCTTTATGAGAAAAGGTGGGGAGAATAACAAATTTCTAACTGCATCTGAGGGAAAGCAAGTTGTGTGGGATTGTGCTGAGTGGTTGGAAAACTGAAGAGGAAATATTGTATTGCTGCCCAGAATATTTTCCAAAGTAACTAGCAAAAGTTGACAAAAGCAGAAGGACTTCTTAGCGGCCAAACTGGTTGAGAAAGAGTTCTGAAACCTGTTGAATCAGAAGATTGTTTCTCAGCCTTGGTCATATTGAGATGTGTGGACTACAAATCCCAGAGCTCTGCACATGTCAACATGACCAAGAGTGAGAACCACGGGGCTTGAAAAAAAACTGCTGGAAATCCAGACTGTTGAGGTTTTTTTCTTGTCTTTGTCTAAATTGTTTTACTCATCTCTAGGCACCGTAGGGGACTGGAAGGAACACTTCACAGTGGCTCAAAGTGAACAGCTGGATGAACTCTACATTCAACAACTAGGCAACAGTGGCCTGAAATTCCGTACAGAGTTATAAACACACTTCACCATGCCTCCATTGATTTCTATTGGAGTTAAAGAAATAACTTCAAATTTGCAAATTTGTGGTGGATGGGCTTGCTATTTTATAAGCCTTTCCCTTGGAATGGAATTGCCGTAATATGGATTGAAAGAGTCTTAGCCTCATAATCACTCTCTTTAATCATCAGATAAAGTACATTTATTTGAATAGCCTTTGCACTTTGTTCTTTTCCCAAAGATCTCAGAGAGACACACAATACAGTATTTTACATTTTACCCTTAACATGAATTCAGTTTGTGGCTTGTACAAGAAAAAGAAAAGTAAGATAATAAAGATGGCCAAAGGACTAAATTATAACCAAATGTAGCATATCCCTCTCTCCATGCCCTGATCAGATCTCTGTTGGGAGAAAAACCTGCAGCAAATGGCCATTATCCGTAAATCTTGCCCAATTAATCTCCAGTTGTTCCTCTGTTGGCCCTGCTAACTAAACACTCCTTTAACAACCACTTATTCAGTGACCTTTCGAAGTCACAACTGCGCTGAAAGTGTGGTGCTTCTGATCTTGCTCAAAGTTCAACTGTCCGAGCACCCACTCGGTCTCATTATCACAATCTGGGCATTTGGTAACCAACTTACACCGACGATGGTTGCAGAGTCCCGTGGCCACCTGTCTGACATTTGATACCTTCTCTGCAGCCTTTCCACAAGCAAGATCAATGGGGAAGCCTTCAGGGAAGGTGGCAGTTTGCTCTGGTAAATCGCTTGCACCACCTCCCAGAGTGACAGAAGTCACTCTGCGCTCCACCTGCTTAGACCTTAACCTGTCTGCTAGTCTGCTGGGAAGCTATCTGTGAAAAGAATATTTGTAGCTCAGGGTTGAACTGTGAGGTCCTTGGTGCTTTCTGAGCTTGGTGGTTTTCTTGCAGACATTTCATTACCAAACTAAGTAACCTCATCAGTGCTAGGAGGGGGTGGGGTTTGCTCTTATTTTTACATACTGGTGGCTTGTCCTGACAGGGTTAGGGATTTTTTCCCCTTCTTCATTTATAATAAAGTCCCACCCAGAGATTTGTCTTTAATAGTCAGCTAAATAAATGTTTGGAGCAAACTTGTTTTTCTGGTCCAACTTGACAGAAATCAAATCATCATGGGGTTTAGAACTGTATGACTGACAGCTGTAAATTGCATGACCAATGGGCAATATCCATATAAACAGTTTAAGGAAAGTGGTTAAGGCTCCAGGTTAGAAACCAGAAGACTGTAAATTCTAGTCCCACTTTAGGCATAAAAACCAGTTGGATTATTTTGGGCCAATTGCTCTCTCTCTCTCTCAGTGCACAATGTCAGGCTTGGGCAACAAGCCAGTCAATCAATTCCTGTTGATTGGGAAGGGGCACAAATGGGATAGGCTATCACAGACATGTCACACACAAGGCCCGGGGGCCGGATTTGGCCCGCGAAGTGGTTTCATATGGCCCCTGAAGCCATCCTGGAAACAGTGAGGGAACGGCCCCCACTGCCTTGGCCCTGGCCCAGAGACCCTCCTTCTGCCAGAGACCCTCAGATCTGTCCCACTCCTGCCCAGGCCCCCATAGGCACCCTTGATGCGAACGATGTAGAGCTGTCCATGCCCACCCAGTAGGCCATTCAGTCTAGCCACGCCCACCCAGTAAGCCACGCCCCCCCTGGCCATACCTACCTGGCCCCTTGAGGGCAACTGCAATGCTGATACGGCCCTCAATGAAATTGAGTTTGACACCCCTGGGCAACCAGATCTTCCCTGCAAAAATCTGGACAGCAACTTTATGGCAGGAAAGACAATTTTTCATATTGCTTTCCCGCCATCTGGTGGTCATCTGAAGCTGTGCAGCTCAGTTGAAACTTTTTAGACAGCAACTCTACGAATTGCGTTTGGGGCAGAGGAGGGAAGGGCCAGTAGAGCCCTGGACTTCATTCAGCCTTGATCAGATCTTGCATCAGAAAACATTACATCAGCAGTTCTGGAAACTGTGTCATGTACTTCAGAATAAAATGCTTTGGACTGTCCCCTGATCCAAGTTAGGCATGTCTCCCAAAGAGAAAGAATGAGAAATTGCAACACAGAAGAGGTCCACTCAGACCCATGCCAAGTTTAACTCCTTCAGAGTCAGAGAACTCGTTCGAAAACCCTGGCTTAAAGATTGTGTGAGAAGAGGCACACGCCCTGCATTCCTGCCGGCACACCCACAGATCACTTCAGGACGAGAGGCAGAGCGATCAAGTCAAAGAAGGACATCAGACTACCGGAGAGATGCGTGAAGATTTGGTAGGTCTTATTACTCTAGCGCCAACTGATGGCACCCAAGGGAATAGATCAAGGGGGCTGGTTTCTGAGGCTGGTGGTGGGCTAAAATTAATATTTTCCCTTGTCCCATCAGAAGATGGACGTTCAGAAGGGAATAGAAGATATGGATCCTGCATCTATCAAACGCTTACAGTTGGTGGAGATTGAAGGAGTTCCTTTGCCTGATACCCTAGTGGAGCAATGGGATGCTATATGGGGCTTTAAGGCTCGGCCCGATGACCTTCTCATTTGCACGTATCCCAAAGCAGGTAAGCATGATTAAAGGAGACGTGGAATATGGGTACAACAGGACGTAGAAATGGGAGGACAGCCAGGGAGAATGAGAGCCATGGGTTGCCTCCATAACTTGTTTATCTCTTGCCCCTTGCTTGGCAGGGACAACGTGGATGCAAGAAATAGTAGACATGATCCACCAGGGAGGGGACCCTCAGAAATGTGCTCGGGCTCCCATCTATGAACGGATACCATTCATAGAGATGTGCCCCCCCAAACCCATCCGCACAGGTGAGGAGAAAGTTTGGCTTTGGAGAGACTGTGAGCAAATGGGAAGTGCAGAAAGCTGAAGATACCATTCAAACTTTTTTAGGTTTTGAAGAAGCAGAGGCAATGGCCTCCCCGCGCACGCTCAAAAGCCACCTGCCAGTTCATCTCCTACCCCCTTCCTTCTGGGCTCAGAATTGCAAGGTCAGGACTCCTGAGTGATGTGGTCAGATCTGAGGGGACTTGGACAAACCTTGGAAGATACATTGCGCTCTGTCGTACTCTAAAAACCTCTGGGATTGCAAGCCATCCCGACAGAGAACAAACCTGGTTTGCTTCGGCTGACTTGCTCCTCTTGTTGTTTATGAATGATAAGCTGAAAGAGCAGGGATTCTTGAGCTGGGGGTAAGGGTCAGCTTTTCAGAGCTGAAACAGAGCTGGAGAAGCTTCTTGGATGAGAAACGAAACATCTTCCAAGAAAAAAAACAAGAAAGTCAAGTTGCCTCATGAAAAAGCATCTTTGGGATAATTATGCCATTGCCCCTTTATGACTTATTCCTGCTGGCTCAGGAATTCTGGGAGTTGAAGTACACAAGTCATCAAAGGGATCATGGTTCCCCACCCCTGGCATAAGAAAAAGGGAAATTCTCATTCATGAGAATTTGGGGCATTTTCAATCACTGTCACAGTTGCTATCTAGGGGTGCTGGTAGTGTGCACTGCACCAGAGGCATGGTTTTCTACTCTGGTTGAAAAAAAAATCCCTGTCGTATCTAACTGTGATTATATCCATTCAAAGTACAGTTCTGCAAGCTGTAAAGTCTAGAATGGGTGCAATTAATGGGAAAATATACCCATGAACCAGCTTGTAAGTTTGCAGCTGTCAGCAGCTGTCATTGTAGATCTACCATGGGTAAACTGACATCTTATGTCTTTAATTATAGTTTAGGTAGGAGGTCAGGGATGGTAATCTCTAGCCCAGAGGCTTAATCAGGCTGTCCTAGAAGGTGATCCTACTTGCCATGCCTCAAGTAAAGCTCCTTGCTTCCCAACTATAATGACACCTACATTTTCAGGTGGTTTGGGAAGGGGCAAGTCTTCTACCCAAAGGGTGGGTGGGTCACACGAGGTGGTCAAAATCGAGCAAAGCGCTACTAACTTGCCCAGCTGGAATGTTTGCTAATGCAGCCATCCTGGGAAGAGATGCTTCATAGTTGTTGCTTTCTTTCTGAAACTGGATGAAGTGATGGCAAAGTTTTGTCCCCATCTCCAAAATTGCTTGGCCCATGCAGGTGGAGTGGGGGAAGGAAGCTTGTTAGGTCCAATTCTGTTTCCTTCCCCTGTAAGCACATAACACGAATGTTGTGGTCATAGATTTTCAGCAAAGTATTAGACAAAACCCCTCAAGATATTTTGACCACCAACATCATGAAAAGCAAACTAGAAGTTTGCACCACCTGATAGATCTGCAGCTAAATAGAAAATTGTGCCTCTTCAATAGATAGTGAAAAGCTAGAAGCTAGAATTCCTGGATTTTCATCCTCAGTGCTTTATTTCCCCAGATCATTTACGTGGCCAGAAACATCAAGGACATCGCAGTTTCCTATTTCCACTTCCATCGTATTAGCAAATTGATGCCAGAGTCTGGAAACTGGGATGAGTTTCTGGAGAAATTTATTGCTGGAAAGAGTGAGTAGATATTAGAGGTGGAAAACAGTAGAGCAGATGCACCACAGCAGGTTCAGGATATCTGATTATAGTCAGGAATGACCCTGTATCTTTGGTCTAGTTTTTGACTTTCGACTACCTTTATGGAAGAAGAAGGACTTGCTAGAAATGCCTGTGAGATGCAATTAATTGTGCTCGGTGTGAGCTTACAAATCCTTCAGTGTTTTTCTTCCAATTCTGAAAATAAGCATGTGTGTGTCAGTCTGACTGACTTTCTATCTTTCTATCAATCATCAGCTTCCCCTCTAAATGTCTTGGAGTCCATGATTCCCTCCAGTTTGGAGGGCCTCCAGTACGTGTGTGTATTACAAAACAATCAGGGATCGTGTCCTTTTCCCTTCCACATCTTCCTCTCTTTCCTAGAGATCCTAGAAGTTCAGAAGTGACTATAGCTTGTCTGGGGTGGGCAACACATCTAATTCTTTTAAAAGTTAAAAAGAAACTGCTAATGCTGCTGCATGATAAGGAGAAAGTAGACAAGCAACAGATGGAAGGAAAGGAACAGTGAATTGGTATGGAGAAAAGAAAAAGAAAGGGAAGGTGGAGATTGGGTGGGTGGCTGGATCACAGAGGGCTCCAGATGAATCAACCTCTACTAAAAGATGGAAGGAAAGATAGGATAAGTTTAATTCCTCAAATTTCTTTTTATTTTATTGCAGTTGCCTGGGGCTCCTGGTTTGATCACGTTCAAGGTTGGTGGGAAGCTAAAAATCGTCACCCAATTCTATATATCTTCTATGAAGACTTAAAGAAGGTAGATGACTTGTTTTGGAACACAGTGCACAGACACAAACATATCACAATTCCATCTCATCTGTACCGTCTCAGGATTTAACTTTATTCTTTACAATCAGTCATGACAAGAAATTCATCAACCCCTTTAGAAAGTTCTAAAATCAGATCTTTTGACACATATAAAGCCCTGGCTGGCTCATAGTAGCAGTTCCCTGGATTATTGATGGCAGATCAACAACTTCCTAGCAATATTTGAATTGCCCCAGCTATGCACCTAATCCGTCCTTTTTATCTCCCATCATTGGAGCTCCTAATCAGAGCATTAAGTGCTTAAGAACTTTCTAAGGAGGTTCAGTGGAAAGACATTAAAATTTGTTGAGAGATTCCCACATGTTTTAAGGGGAGTTATGATATATTTTATGGCCTCTTGAATGCTATCCCAGGAACCATAAAATTGTAGTCTTACTTGCATATCTTTTAGAGCTATAAATCCTTCCAGGGGCATTGATTCTCATTATCTTTGTATTGATGTCTCTAATTGTTTTATTACTCTTTCTTGCTGAATCACAAGGGACACTGAGGGCAGTTGTTCATTGGGGTTGTTGTATAAGTAAACTCAAGAGCTCTTTTCTTCATAAATCTTAGTTTAACTTTGTCGGCACTTTCCCTTGGTTTATAAGAAGGACCTCGTCTCAATACAGCAGCTCCAAATGTGGAATTCTCTGCTAATACTGATTTGATTGGCTTCAGTTAATATTATAAGATCTGGACAATAGGTACGATACATAAAGTAGTAGTATCCTCAAGCCTGATTTTGGATTGATTGATTGATTGATTGATTGATTTAATTTATATACCGCCCTTTCCTGTAGGACTCAGGGCGGTTTACAGGGTATATAAAACATCAATACAAAAATTAAGACTAATTTAAAAAGATTAAATTAAATCCCTACAAAATACAAAACCCCAATTAAAACTCAGCCTGGGCCGGAAAGCTTGAAGAGCCAGGTCTTCAGGACTCAGTGAAATGATCGAAGGTCGGGCGCAGTCCTAAGCTCCACGGGCAGCTGGTTCCAAAGGGCAGGCGCCCCCACAGAGAAGGCCCTCCCCCTGGGTGTTATACTCCGGCATTCTTTTACCGGCAGCACCCTGAGAAGGCCCTCCCTGTGGGAGCGCACAGGACGAAGGGAACTTGATTTTGTCTTCTTTCTGGTAATGAAATTCTACTCTAGGCAAGGTCTACTAGACCAGGGGTCTCCAAACTTTGCAACTTTAAGACTTGTGGACTTCAACTTCCAGAACTCCTCAGCCAGCAGAGGAATTCTGGAGTGGAAGTCCACAAGTCTTATATGGTAGTTGCCAAGTTTGGAGTCCTCTGCCCTTGACTATTGTACTCTTTCCTCATGTTTGGCCTCCACATGTGCTCTCTCTCTCTCTCATAAACACACAATGCCTAAACAAGGGGTGCTGATTCTGGAAGCTGACATTCCCATTAATGGAAACTTAGGGAAGCTCCTGGATTTAGTACAGTACTGACTGCAGATGGTCCCATTGTATTGATGGTGAGGAAGTTCTTTGAATTGGCATCAGTTTATAAACCAGTGGTACCCATTCTTAGAGGTTTGAGATTGGGCAATTGGTAATACATACATTGCTTATCAGGTATCTAGATGATGAAATGCTGTTTAATCTTTGTTTGGGCGGGGTGGAGACAGTCTGGAAATTGTCATTGGCCCAGAATGTGGCAGCAAAAGGACATATTGCATCTGGTGTTGAAAGAGTGCCAATAATTGGCACTTGCTTTCCAGAGTAAATTCAAGTAGTTTTGCATGGCTTGGGTCCAGATTACTTAGAGCATCAAAGAAATCAGAAGGTAGCAACTTTTCCAAGTTACACATTTTATACAAAAGTACAAACTTGTGAGCATTCATCAGATACATTGAATGACTAGCCCAGGGGTAGGCAACTTTGCTCATTTATGACTCGTGGACTTCAACTCCCAGAATTCCTGAGTCAGCTCACTCAGGAATTCTGGGAGTTGAAGTCCACGAGTCATAAAAGAGCCGAGGTTGCCTTCCCCTGGACTAGCCCAATGTTCTTCAACCTTGACAACTTGAAGAGGTGTAGACAGTGCTTTTTTGTAAAAGAAAAATGTGCCGGAACTCACACATGTTATACAACCCGCCTTGCCTACCCTACAAGGTTCCATCCAAAAAAGGTGCCGGAACTCCGTTCTGAGCATTCTATGACAAAAAAAGCCCTGGGTGTAGACTTCAACTCCCAGAATTCCCCAGAGGGGGGATTTAGACTGGGGTGAGGCAGCAGGGGAGGGACATGTAGATTCTGTTGGTGTAGATATGAGGGTAAAGCAAATCAAAGCAGTCGCATTATATTATATTATATTATATTATATTATATTATATTATATTATATTATATTATATTATATTATATTATATTATTATATCGTAATTCTAATTCTGTCTTTCTCATGGTAAGACCTAAACTACAGAACTTGCTATTGGAGATGAGACTTGCAATTTAGGAAAGGACTTAAGATGTTTATTTTTCCCAGTCCTAAAAGAACTGTTTGATAATTTTTAGATGGATTTTAATCTTTTTATTCTACATTAGGATTTGTCAATTGCCCAGAACCAGTATTCCAAGCAGTGATCAAAGATGAGCCCCCCAAAAAAGTGCAACAATATTTCAAAGTTAGCCTCTGAATCATGCACACAAATGGAAGAATTTTACTCACAGAATTTTACTCACAGTCTTACTTTTCTGTTTAACTTCATAGGATCCAGCCCGAGAAATCCAGAAGGTCGCCCAATTCCTGGGATCAGAGCTCCCAGGAACAGTTGTGAGTGAGATTGTGCAACATACAAAGTTTGAGAGCATGAAGACAAACCCCATGGCTAATTACAGCACCATACCTAGTTTCCTTTTAGACCAAGACATCTCTCCATTCATGAGAAAAGGTAATGTTGATTCTGGCCACATGTTGTGTTGTTGAGTGCAGTAGTGAAAACTAATTCCTTTATGTTTATATTTAGAAAAGGGCCATTAATAGAAATGGCACTTAGATTTCTATACGGTTTCACAGTGCTTTACAACACTCTCTAAGTGGTGTACAGAGTCAGCATATTGCCCCCAACACTGTGGACCCTCATTTTACCGACCTTGGAAGGATGAAAGGCTGAGTCAACCTTGGCCCAGTGAGAATCAAACTGCCGAACTGCTGTCAGCAGAATTAACCTGCAATACTGAGCTCTAACCAATGCGCCAAAATGGCACATCACTGCAAAGGTGTTATCTTCAATACTAAATGCATCGTTATTGTTGGCTGTTGCTTCAGAGTGAGCATAAGGATGCTCAGATATGCTGACTTTCTTACATATAATTCCAAATTCAGGACATTTAACTCTCCAAGGAGTGAATTCATAATAAGAGGTATTACAGGACTCTGCAAAATGCTGTTGGGTTAATGACTGGAAGACAGACTGTGACTTTCTCTGTGTCTCTCTCTCTCTGCGTATTTGTGTGTGTGTGTGTATGTGTTTATTAATAACTTTAATTGCTTTAGTCAATTAAAGTTATTAATCA
>JAKJMR010012631.1:14175-44122 GCA_024449315.1 Daboia siamensis | reverse complement strand
TATTATTATTATTATTATTATTATTATTATTATTATTATTATTATTACATCATTTTTAAATTGTTTCAAATACTGAAATATTTTCTTTCTCTTTTGCGGTGAGTTTAAACCATTAAAATTCCATGTTAGAAACTTTGTCGCCATCTTTTATGACTTGAAGCTTTCAGAGCGTATCTTGCAGATCCATAAGCATCTGACTCTTTGGTCTCACTCCTCCCACTGCTTCACTATTAGATTCTTGAGTTGTAATTGTAGGATACTGTTTCTGTTGTTGTTGTTGTTTCTTTCATCTGGTTGCAGCCTGTGTCACTCTTTGAGCCTTTGATTCTTCCAATGGGACCAAGGGCTGCACAATTTCCAGAGTTTGCTATGCTTCTTTTGAAATCAGCGAGGTGGTTTCTTCACCTCGCTGTATACCTTCTGATTGTATCTGTCCCACTCCTTCTTCCTTCCCTCTTTTAAATTCTGGGGATGGTGGTGGGTCTGCTTTCAATATGTTACAATAAAAATCTCGTGCCTTCAGAACTGTATTAAGATGATATCTTGTACCAGCATAATTCACCACTATCTCAGTTGGTATCTCTCATCTAAACTGGATCTGTAGTTTTTTTAATTCATCTGTCAGGAAAACAAACTCTTTCCTTTTTCTTAAAATTCTTGGTGGAATTTCTTTCAAAATTAAGACCTCTTGATCAGCCACTTTAAATCAGTTATTATAAAAGGCTTGAATAATCGCATTTCTAATCATTCTCTTTGTAAAATATACAACCACATCTCTTGGTAATTTTCTTTGCCTAGCAATCCAGGAGTTGACACGAAATATTTTATCTATTTCCAATTTAAAATCTTCAGCTCGCCAACCCAAAATAGGTGCCACAGCTTTTGCCAATATCTCTTCCAAATTTTCTTGTCGATTTTCTTTCAAACCTCTTGTCCTCAAGGCAAACTCCATGTCTCTATATTGTATCATTACCACCTCATCATCAATTTTATCCATTTTATTCTCAGCTTCACACATTTTAGCCTCCAATATCAAATTTTTTTGCTTAACTTCTTCCACGCATTCATCCAGACTCTCAATACAAACTGTCAGTCTCTGAAATGCCAGCAAAATATCCTCTCATATTTCCTTATTTTTCTCATTAATAAGCTCTGCCATTTGCTCAGCTATTTGCTCAGATTGAAGTTTTAAAGCATCTTTTAAATCTTTTAGTGTTAATGTGGGTGTAGGTGCTGTGGGGGGTGGCACCAATGTCTGAAGTCCAGATTGTTGAACTGGTGAAGCCCCCACACTTTTAGAAATGGTAAATCTAGGTGGTTTGGAAGCCATTTTAACACCCAATTAACTTTCGTTTCTCACTTTCACTTTTCCACCCAAATTGCAACTTTGTTACTTTACTGTTAAATATCCAAATCTTTTAAATCTCTTTTAAACCAACTTCAAATGTTTTTAACAGTCTTTTACAGCTTTAAAAATCCACTTTCTGTCTTCCTCCTTGATCTTTTATATTATTTTTCTTATTCTTTTGTTCTTCCTACTTTTTCCAAAAAATTTATTCCGGCGCCATCTTTCTCTCTTTCTTTTAAGTTAAACCGGAGTTAAAGATCATATACTTGCTATTTCAATAATCTCCTGCTCAGCTCTGCCTGCGTCCAAGTAATCCAGAGTACAATATTGAGTGCAGGAATGGTTGCAGCATCCTGCTCTGTTTTAAAGCCTTAAAACAGAGGAGTCCCCGAGTCCAGAGTTAATTCAGGCTCCGAGGGAGCTCTCACCCTTCAACCCACAGATTGATAATTCTGGCGGTCTAGGGGAGCTCTACCTCTACCTGAATGCTCACCCTCCCCTCTTCTCCCGAGGAGAGGATTCCCAAACAGCGAAACAGCTGATTGTAACTCTTTTCGCAAATCAAATGGAACAACGGGGCTGACGGTCAGAAATGACCGCCATCGACAGAGCCTTGCCATCCGGAAGTTTATTGTTCCAATTTATTAAAATGCCTTCCAGCATCAGCCATCTAAAGTTTATGTCTTTGGCAATCAGGTTTGTAGTTTAGAAATGTTAATGTCTTTGAGTATCTCTTACTCTCTTATGTATCTGCTTTAAACCACGATTTCTTTATTTTTATATTGTTTTAGCTCATCTCTAACTTTCCTCAATACTTCATCTCTTGTTGTCTTCTTTATGAACCTTACATGTACTTGGCAGTTTATTTTTTCTTGCATAGCTTGAGTTCATGTGAAATATTTCATCAACCTCCATTTGAATTTCTCCTCTGTCTGCCTTTAAAGCTTCTGCCAGGATGTCAATAATCACCACTGTTATGTTTTCTTCTCTGTCCTCAGGGATATTTTGAAATCTCAAATAGTGCTCCACCTTTTCCATTTCTAGAATCTTAATTGTCCCCTCTAAGTCTTGGTTTACTTGTTCTAATTTTTCATTTTCTTGTAATAACATTTTTAACTTTTTTTGATGTCCTCTGATTTTTCTTCCACTTTCTAAATTCTTTGTTCATTTTGAATTATCATTTGATTTTGAGCTTCAAATTTTGCCTTTATATCCAGAATTTCTTGACTTATTTTCTCAAGTTTACTTTGTGTCTCTCATGGTTTGTGTCCCTTCATGCATCATCTCTTGATTTCTTTGCATCATCTCTTTAATCAGTTTTAATGAGGTCTGTGTTTCACTTTGGGCAGTGCTTATTTTCTCACATCGCAGCATTGCTTCAATAGAGCCCTGTGTTGTTGGACTAGATTGTCCTACAGAGGATGCAGAAGAGGTTTTGTTCATAAGTCTGGTAATGTTTGATGAACTCATTTTACAGCTTACAGTCTAAAAGCAAAACAGTATCTGTTTGAGTTTAGCCAAAGTCAACAGAAATAACTTTAAAAAGTCTTTTCCCTTGCAGTCTCACAAGGCACTTTTGTTATTTGCAGGTGTCTCTTCAAGGTCACTGTTATGAAAACATTTTTTTCCATTTCCTTCTTCTTTTCTTTTTCCCCCTCACTATTTATTAGTACTGTCCATAGGGTTTAGTAATGCTGGGAAAGACTGAGGGCAATAGAAGAAAGGGACAACAGAGAATGAGGTGGCTGGATGGAGTCACTGAAGCAGTAGGCGTGAGCTTAAATGGACTCCAGAAGATGGTAGAGGACAAGAAGGCCTGGAGGAACATTGTCCATAGGGTCGCGATGGGTCGGACACGACTTCGCAACTAACAACAACAACAATTTATTAGTACTTTGATTTTTTTCTTTTGAGACTAGATGTCCTCCTTGGCTTATTTATCAATGTCCAATATTCTTAAAAAGAACAGTTTCTCCTCTTTGTAATTGCTTGCTGCTTTTAAATTAATCCTTCTGAGGGTCTTTAATTTTCAGCTCTTTCCCATCAGGGGCTCAACATTTTATAATCCACAAGGAGAAGGAAAGAAAATTCTGGCTCACCCAGCCTCAGCATGCAGTTGACAGTCAGATGTTTTGCGGTGCTTCCCTTCCAGCTGGAGACAACTTGGGCTGCCTCGGCTACCCGGCAGCATTTCCTCTGCCTTTTCAGAGGGGTCTTCAGTCCGTTCCGGTCAGCCCCCACCTGATCCAAGCTCCTGGAGTGTCCCTCCTTCTTTGTTGCCCTTCCAGGGCAACCTTCCAAGCCTTTAAGGGTCACTGGGTGAAGAGAAACCAGACTGGAAGGCTGGAGCACCGGCTTTTTCCAGTCATCCCATCAGACAAGAATAGTCTTTGTACAATATTGGAAAAATGAAGGAGTACCACCAGAGGAAGAAATAATTTTAAAAATATTGGAATGTGCAGAGATGGACAGATTAACTATGAGATTGAAAAAGAAGAAACAGAATATTACCAAATCTGGGAGACATTCTATAAATGGCTACAGGAAAGAACCAAGGATTAGGAATTGACTACGTATTAGTGCTTTTGAATCCAGACAGCATGCTGGTTAAAAAATTAATATATGTATGTAAGAGAAAAACTAATACAATCTTTTTAAAAAAGATTCTGGGAAGATTTCATCATGGAGGAAGACAAATTGCCTGAAGCCAGCTTCTCAGCAGCAGCTGCTTCCCCAAGGGGGGAAGTGATAACCAGCAAGTCAGTAGAGAAGGAGCTTTTGCAAGCTGGGAGCAAAACCCAAGCATCTGGGAGAGCTGATCTGGTCGTCAGATTGGAACAAAACCAAAGGAGATTCCAGATGCCTTGAGACAGCCTTGCCACCCTCAAGGGCTTCAAAGGGATTCCTGCATATCACATTCCCCATACCGGTGGAAAGCTGCCAGATAATCTGCCACTGAGGACTTGGGTGAGTGGAAATACCTGTCTGCAGCTCATAGTCAGTCAATGGAAAATTTGGCAGAAAGATTTGAAGAGCTAGAAGTGAGAAGCAACTCCTGCCAAGAGAGGTCTCCAGCCCCTCCTTTGCAGATCAGATAGCCTTCCAGCCACTGAAGTCCCCTGCCAAGACCTTCAGCCCCACAGAGAGAGAGAGAGAGAAAACCCCAGTCTGGGGCCCCTGCAACAATGGGGAGTTTGGCAGTCCCCACAGATGGAAGGTCAGCAACCTCTGAGCTTGCAGCAGCTAATTGACACCTTGCAACATCTTGGGGTGGTGCAGGTGCCAGGAGATCAGCAGCTGGTGGGAGGACGACCGCAGCAAGGAGGTAGGTTGCCACCCCCAAATGCACAGCAACCACTGAGGGGCCCGCAAATGAGGGAGATCCAGCAACAACCCCCTCTGAGGCTGCAGAGGGCCCTACACCAATTGAAGATAACACACCTACTGGCAGGCCAGAAGCAGGGGGAATGGCACCCATCCAGCAACCACTGAGGGGCCTACAGCAGCAGAGGGCACCACAACTCCCTGCTGGCCAGCAGCAGGGAGGACAACAGCAGCCCCCACCCAGGCAGCATCCTTTGGGAGACCTCCAGCAACTCAGGATGCCAGTACTGCCAGTATTGCAACCACAGCAAGGGAGGTGGCCACAGCCCCCAAACGTGCAACCACTGGGAATATGGCAACAGCCAGGGTGGGGCCAGCAGCAACTTGGGGTGCAGCAGCCACAGTGTGGAGCCCAGCAGACATTGTATCAGCAGCCAAGGTGAGGCCAGTAGCAACTGGGGGGCCCCATCAGCCAATGATTGCTCCACCTTTCAGAGCAACCTTTGATGGGGACCCAGATAAACTATTTTTTTCTCTCAATTAAGTGTGCTCTTATTTGAACCACTGGGCCTATCTCTACCTGAACCCAGGTGGTATGGTCGATGTGATTGCGTCCAGCTTAGAGGGAGAGGCATCCAAATGGCTGAACAATTTATATAATGAGCAAGCTCCTGAATTGGAGGACCCCAACCTCTTCCTCCTAGGACTGAGAGAAAGATTTGAGGACCCATCCATTGCCCTCAAAGCAGAAGAACAAATCCATAAGACAAAACAAGCCAGCAGGCCTGCCCTGGAGTACAAACAAGAGTTTCACAAGTCAGCCAATTGGATAGAGAGGTGGCCTGAGCAGTCCATAGTCTACCACTTAAGGGAAGGGTTGGATGACCACTTCTCTCAGGCCTGCATCTTTCGAGCAGTACCTGATCAGCTGCAAGAATGGTACCAGGCAGCGGTAAGACTAGACATTCAGCTCACCTGTTATAAGAAGCCTCCCCCCTCACGAGCTTGGAAAGGTTTGAGCAAGCTGAAGGCTCCCTGATGGGAGGGAGTTAGACACACAACTAACTGAACCCCTATACCTAGAAATAGGTGAGCACTGGGAGTTTATTTGCTTCCTGGTGGCCCCAAAAATGACTGAGGCTGTGATCCTAGGATTAGCCTGATTGGACAAATGGAAGCCATTTATCTGGTGGGAGAAAGAAATGAGAACTGTGAGACTAATTTATAGGGCCTAAATCCCCCACTGGTTCAATAGATGTTACAGAACACTTTAAGCCACCTAATGAACAAGCACACATGGCTTCCTCACCACCACCAGGTGAGCCACTCATCCCCAGCGAGTACCGGGACATAGCAGAGGTATTTAGTGAGAAAGAATGCAATGCCCTGCCTCCTCACCGACCCAATTGCTCTATTGAACTGTTGCTGCGAGCCAAACTCCCAGGACCGAGAATGTATGCTATGTCCCCCCTCGAAATGGCGGAGATGCAGCAATATGTGAATAAAAACCTAGTGAGAGAATTCATTGAATGGGCCAAGTCTGCTGTGGGAGCCCTTGTGTTGATTAAAGAAAAAAAAAGATGGCTCTCTTTGTATCTGAGTGGATTACAAAGATCTAAACATGGTGAGTGTGGAAAATAAATACCCCCTCCACCTCCTGAAGGACTTACTAACCCACCTGGCTAAGGGGAGTGTTTTCACTAAATTAGACCTGAGAAAGGCATATTAATGAGGTTTTACATGATCATTTATACAAAGGGGTTCTGGTGTATCTTGATGAAATTCTGATATACAGCATGAATATGACTGATTATATAAAGCTGGTGAGAGAAGTGTTAATGAAACTATTAATGCCAAACTTTATGCCAAATTGTCAAAATGTGAATTTCACCAGACCCAATTAGATTATCTTGGCTACAGAATTTCCAAAGAGGGCATTGAAATGGACCCAGACAAAGTGAGGACTATAATTGAACGGCAGCCCCCAAAGACTTGCAAACAGCTCCAGGGCTTTCTAGGTTTTGCCAGCTTCTATTGTCAATTAATCCTCTCCTTTTCTGAGACTGCCCTACCCCTTACAGAACTACTCAAAACAGACAAAGGTGGAGGGAAGCCACAACCAGGCCGACCTCTAGCATGGATGATGGGCTGTCAAACAGCTTTTGAGAATTTAAAAAGACTATTTGCTGTTGAACTGGTCCTAAAGCACCCCTGCCCAGGGGAGCCCTTTGTAATTCTAGCCGATGCCAGTGACATGGCCATCGGAACTGTATTATTGCAAAAGAACCAAAGTGGGGTTTTGGAACCCTGCGCCTACACCTCTAAAATATTTACTGGAAGTGAAAAAAGATGGACAATCTGCAAGAAGGAGGCCTTCGCAATTAGGTGGTGACACTATCTAAAAGGAAGCAAGGTGCCTTTGAAATATGGACAGATCACAAAAATCTAGAAGCACTGAAAACTCCCTGCAAATTGTCCCCAAAACAAGTGCGGTGGGCACATTACATCACTCTAAAGTACATACCAGGAGGAAAAACTGATGTGCTATCAAAATTGCCCCAGTACAAAAGCAAACGTGAAGAGGTTAACAAGGCAATTATCTCCAATCCACAAACTGCTGCTCAACTCAAACCCTGCAGAGCCCCTAATCCTGATGACCCTGGGGCAAAGAAAATAAAACAAGAGCTTCTCACCAATCAATGGTTCAAAGACAATGAAACCTTCCTAGCATGAGATTAACGAGTTAGAGAGAAAGGAATGTGATATGCAACTTTGAATTTTTTTGACTAAGAAAGTTATCATACATTGAAAATTTAGTATTGTTTTTGATAATTTATGATATCTATCAGTGTTATTGTTAGCCTCATTATCTTTATTTATATATATTTACCCAGACAACATGCTGTTTGTCAAATATTGAATGGTATTGGGGGAAATCCCAACCCCCACCCTTAACCTTTCCTCTACCCTATCCCATATCCCCATTTCCCTACCTTCCTTTTTAAACCTATAAAAACTAGTAAAAAAATTTTTTTAAAAAAAACAAAACTACCTAGCATGCAGGAGTGGTTTAGCTTAAAAGGCGGAGGGGAATTGTATTTGCCTGAAACCCTCCATCTTAATGCTCTCAAACATAGCCATGATGTTAAACAGGCTGGACACTTTGGATATTTAAAAACTCTACATCTCATCCACTGGCAATTTTGGTGGCTGAGGCTAAAACGAGATGTAGAAAACTATGTCAGGAGTTGTACTGTATGTGCCACCATGAAAAAATTCCAGGGAAAACCCCTGGGCTACTGTAGCCAGTGGCAGACCCTTCTCAACCATGGGAAGAAATAGCTATGGACTTTATAGTAGACTTACCTGAGAGTAGAGGAAATACTGTCATCTGGACTGTGGTAGACCTGTTTTCAAAGCAGGCTCATTTCATTGCCTGCAAAAGAGTCCCATCTGTCCAATGACTGACTAAATTGTTCCTGAAACATATCTACCGGCTGCATGGCACCCTTAAGTGAATAATTTCAGATGGGGGGGGGGTGCATTTCACAGTGAGGTTTTGAAGGAGCTTTCTTAAATTAATTGGATCATCTCAAGGTCTATCATCTGCTTTTCATCCGACTACCAATGGGGCTGCAGAATCTGCTAACAAGATGATGGAGCAATATCTCAGATGTTATATTTCATACCAACAAACAAACTGGACCGACCTCCTCCCTTTCACAGAGGTGGCTAGAGTCTGATATAATGCGGAGTGGAAAAAATGGATTGATTACATTCAGAATAAATATGGGACTAAAAAGTTTCATTTAGCATTTGAATAAGTATTTATGGGATATTTATATTGCTTGTAGTCATTTTATAAGAGCTAAAGTGCGGTAGACTTAATAGTTTATTGTTATTAGCATATGGTAGTTTATGACTGTTTTTTTTTACTTTTATACCTTGTATTCAGCTCTGGGAAGTCGGGGAGGGGGGAGGGGGGAAGGGGAGGGTGAGAGGGTGGGATTGGGTTGGGAAGGGAGGGAGGGGGTGGGGGTTGGGATGTTAAAGATAAAATGTATTGAAAAACTTTTCAATAAAAAAAAAATTACCCAGTAAGAAATAAGGACCAAAATTCTTGAGGCCTTTCCCCATTGTAAGGATTATCAGCCGAGTCACAGTAGAACTGAAACTCTGTAGGCTTTTAGGGAGTTCACCCTGTCTTTCATTGCAGGTTGCTGAAACCTTTTCAGGGCTTCACTTTAAGATCTCCCCCTAAGAAGGCACCTGGGCACCTCATAGTGGTGGGTCAGACTCACTATGAAGGGAAACATATTCCCTTCCCTCCCTTCCCAACCCTATCCCACCCTCTCACCCTCCCCTTCCCCCCTCCCCCCTCCCCGACTTACCAGAGCTGGATACAAGGTATAAAAATAAAATAAACAATCATAAACTCCCATATACTAATAACAATAAACTATTAAATCTCTCGCACTTTAGCTCTTATAAGTTGACTACAAGCAATATACTTATTCAAATGCTAGATGAAACCTTTTAGTCCCGTATTTATTCTGGATGTAATCAATCCATTTTTTCCACTCCACAATATATCGTTGTTGCGAATGGTCTTTCAAATATGCTGAAATCTTCGCCATTTCCGCCAGGTTGGAAACTTTTAAAGTCCATTCCTCTATAGTTGGCAGTTCTTCCTTCTTCCAGTATTGCCCTATTAAAAGTCTCGCTGCCGTAATTAAGTTCAACATCAGATTAATGTCCAGCACAGTAGTATCAGTAATAATGCCCAGTAAAAACAATTGCGGACAAAACTTTATCCTTTTCTTGAATATCTTCTGCATATTCCACCAAATTTTAATCCAAAATGCTTTGATCTTTTTACAAGTCCACCATATATGAAAGTACGTTGCATCTTCACCGCCACATCTCCAACATTTAGGCTGATAATTCGGATACATACTTGCTAACATTTTAGGATCTAAATGCCACCTATAAAACATTTTATAAAAGTTCTCTCTTAAGTTCCTTAGCATATAAGCTAACCATCTACCTGGTTTATTGGCATTGCAAAAAGTATTATGCCTTGCAAACCGTAGATTAGTTGCCACCTGATCAGCCATTAACTTGTCAAATTGTCCTCTTAATAACTTAATAGCCTCTTTGATCTTCACATCCGATGGATTCAAAATTAAAGCCTTTTCTTTTTCCTTAATCTCTATCTCTTATTCTTTCCTCCTAAATTCCAAATTACGTCTATATTTATTATTAAGATATATCAACACACCTCTCATATACGCCTTACTAGCATCCCATACCATTTCCATAGAAGTACCCTTATGCATATTTGTTTCAAAAAAAACCTTAATCTGTTTTTTACACTCTTCCACATTTTTCTGATTTCTAAACAGATTCTCATTTAACCGCCAGGAACGTCTTTCTCTAATGTCTTTTCCAATCTCTAACCAAACTGGGCTGTGATCAGACATAATCCTTGAACAAATCTTTATCTTCTTAGTTCTAAAAAAAAGATCATTAGTCAATAATATAAAATCAATCCTAGAAAAAGATTGATGTCTATCAGAAAAAAAAGTATAATCCCTTTCTTGTGAGTTCCTCTCCCTCCAAACATCACGTAGTTCCATATCATCCATCATCTCAAAAAAAGACTTAGGCAATTTAGCATGACTTGGGGTACTTCTATAAGATCCACTCTTATCCATTTGTACATTCAAAACACCATTCCAGTCTCCCATAAAAATAAAAGATTTGTAATCCAATTGGGTAATCTTGCTGTGTAATAAACTATAAAAATCAGCTTGCTGTTGATTAGGAGCATATAATCCAACGAAAAGAGTTTTTTTGCCTTCTATTAACAAGTCCACAATAACATATCTTCCTTGTTGATCTGCTTCGATTAACTCTGCTGTAATTGTATTCTTAACATAAATAACCACTCCATTTTTCTTGTTTGTTGCAGAAGCAATAAATTGTGTACCTAATCTTGAATTTAATAAATACTTTTGGTCCATAGCTCTAATATGTGTTTCTTGTAAGCAAATAACATCAGTCTTAAATTGCTTTAAATATTGAAAGATTTTCTTTCTCTTCTGTGGTGAATTTAATCCATTGACATTCCAAGTTAAAAACTTAGTCACCATTTCTGGCAACCCGAAGCTTTTGGAGCGCGTCTTCCAGGATCCCCTTCACATTTTTAGGCCGCGCTCCTCCCACAGCTTCGCTATAGGTACACTTTGGAAGTTCCACAACATTCTGCTGATCCTGCTCTTGCTCACGTCTGATTCGTCTCGAAGCAGCACGCGTAATCCTCTGGTCTCTTACTTCTTCTGATACTGTTGAAATTTGATCCACTCCTGCTGCTTTCTCATCTGTCTGTATTCCTTCGGCATCTTAAGACTTTCCCTCCTTTGTTGATTCCAGAAGTGGTATGGGGATTGCTTTTAAAACATTGCTATAAAAATCACGTGCCTGCATCACTGTAGCAAGACGGTATCTTGTGTCTTCATACATTACCACCATACCCACTGGGATCTCCCATCTAAACTTGATATCACGTCGCTTAAGCTCCTGTGCCAGAAATGCAAATTCCTTTCGTTTCCTTTTTGGAGGGATCTCTTTTAGAACCAAGACTTCTTGCTCTGCAATCACAAGCTTAGTATTGTAAGAGACTTGAATAACTTCATTCCTGGTTGCTCTCTTTGTAAAATAAACAACCACATCTCTAGGTAGTTTCCTTTGTCTTGCAATCCAGGAATTAACACGGAAGATTTTATCTATATCTTCTGCAATTCCTTCAGCTGGCCTTCCCAACGCATCTTCCAGAGCAACAGAAACTATTTTCTTCAAATCTTCCTTAAGATTCTCCTTAAGACCTCTAATTCTCACAGCAAATTCCATTTCATGGTATTGTAGAAACATATTCTTGACTCTAGAATCTTTAAAGGGAAATTGCAGTACCTAGTACAATAAAAGGGATAGTTGTTGTCTGAAGCCACTTGGGTGAGATCTAGTGATATGAAAGCAAACAGACTCATCAAAAGGTTTTATGAGAAATACCCCAACAAACCAAGAGGTAGTCCCTAACATATGCTTTTGTTTACATTATAGGATCTATCCTTTTTGTAAGGGGAGCCGGATGTCAATGCTGCTAACATTGGATGTTCTTGCTTTGACAATATATGAAGATGCAACCAATTTCCTCTTAACTTGTGTGTTACTTTCAGAGTTAGAATTAGATGATACCTGGGGGGGGATAAGAATGTGTATGGTAATTAGTTAGACATAATAACATCGTAGAAGAGTGCTTTTAAAGATAAGAAATTGTGGGTTGGAGTACTGGAGGGAAGGTCTGCACTTCAAACTAATTGGAGAATGTGATTTATGACTGTTAATTAGAGGAGGGAATTGTGCTTTGATACTATGTGTTTAGGGGAGGGGAATTTAGATTTCGGCTTTGACCATGTATGTGCTGATGCCATGCTACTCAAATAAAGATTCTTTATTTATTGGACCCGTACCCTTCCTGGCTGGTTTATGCAGCTCGGGAGGGGACACGAGGCTGGTTCCAGGCGGTTATATCTGCTTCTTTGACTGAGGGTAGTTTCCCTGCCGTCCTGAAAGAGGCGGTGGTGAGACCCCTCCTCAAGAAGCCTGCCTTGGACCCAGCTGTCTTAAATAACTTTTGTCCGGTCTCCAACCTTCGCTTTCTTGCGAAGGTTGTTGAGAGTGTGGTGGCGCATCAGCTCCCTCTGGTCCTGGTTGAAGCTGATTATCTAGACCTGTGCCAATCGGGTTTCAGGCCCGGGTACAGCACGGAGACGGCATTGGTCGCTCTGGTGAATGATCTCTGGAGGGCTCGGGACAGGGGACATTCCTCTGTCCTAGTCCTATTAGATCTCTCAGTGGCTTTCGATACCATCGACCATGGTATCCTACTGCGGCGTCTCAGGGGATTGGAAGTGGGAGGCACGGTTCATCAGTGGTTCTCCTCCTATCTCCTGGGACGTTCGCAGTCGGTGTTGGCAGGGGGGCAGAGGTCGACCTCGAGGTCTCTCGTTTGTGGGGTTCCTCAGGGGTCGGTCCTCTCGCCTCTCCTGTTCAACATCTATATGAAACAATTGGGTGAGATCATTTGTGATTTTGGAGTTTGGTATCATCAGTACGCCGATGATACCCAACTTTTTATTTCGACCCCAAACCACCCCAGTGATGCCCTCAACATGATGTCCCGTTGCCTGGAAGCGGTTCGGGTCTGGATGGGGAGGAACAGACTTCAACTCAACCCCGACAAGACTGAGTGGCTATGCATACCAGCATCCCAGGATATTTAGAATATTCCACCTCTTTCTATGGGGAGTGCGTTTTTACCCCCCGTAGATAGGGCTCGCAACCTGGGAGTTCTCCTAGATTCACAACTTACTTTAGAATATCATATAGTGGCTGTTACTAGGGGGGCTTTCGCCCAGGTTCGCCTGGTGCGCCAGTTGCGGCCCTATCTCAACCGGGATGCCCTGTGTATGGTCACTCACGCGCTCGTGACCTCTCGTCTGGACTACTGCAACGCTCTCTACATGGGGCTTCCCTTGAAGACCACTCGGAGGCTCCAGCTGGTACAGAATGCAGCCGCGAGAGTTGTCTTGGGAGTTTCCCGGTACTCCCATGTTACATCTTTGCTCCGTGAGCTGCATTGGTTACCGGGTGCGATTCAAGGTTTTGATGATGGTTTACAAGGCCCTACATGGCATGGGTCCGGAGTACCTTGGGGATCACCTGCTGCCGGCGTCTACTTCCCTCCGCCCTGTGCGTTCCCACAGAGAGGGCCTCCTCAGGGTGCCGCCGGTCAGGGAATGTCGGTTGGTGGCCCCCAGGGGGAGGGCCTTCTCTGTGGGCGCCCCAGCTTTATGGAATCAGTTGCCAGTTGAGCTCCGGATGGCACCTGACCTTCGCTCCTTCCGACGCGATCTAAAGACCTATTTATTCAAACAAGCCGGCCTGGCCTGATGGGGGATGGGTTGGGGCTTTTATTATGGTTTTTATCTCATTTTACTGTTTTACCTTGGGCTGTTATTTAATTCTTTTTAATTTTTGTATTTTGTATTTTATATTGCCCTGTTCACCGCCTTGAGTCCTTCGGGAGAAGGGCAGTATATAAATATAATAAAATAAAATAAAAATAAATAAATAAGTTAAACAGTTCTTTGAAGAGTTTCATCTGTCGGAACCATGACAAATGTCAGCAAATGAGAAAAACCTTGCAATTTATTGGATTATCTGAGGAAAACATTGGCCCATTAGTATAAGCCTTGATACTTACAACTGCACTGATTTTCATGTTTCTAATACATTTTTAAAGGATGGGAAATGATTAATTCTTTTTATAAAGTAGGTGAAATGGTTTAGTCTCCAGCAAAAGTATACAATACATTTGCATACTAAATGTATTTCCAGATAATTTAGACCCCAATCTGCAAAGAACTCAACAAGCTCTTACTGTGAATATATCCCACTTCAGAAAACAGAAAAAAATGATAGCAGCAGCTTCTACCAATAGTCTGGGGGCCACACACAAAAAGGTCACATGAATACAGTCCTGAGTCCTGAGGTAGCCTACTGTATATCTGCTTTCAATACAGACAGGCTTAGATTTCAAAGTGTGCCTTAGGCAAACAGGTTTATGAATAAAAAAAATGTAAGTTTCTTCAAAGATGATTCAATTAAATGTTGTAAGGGTTTTGAAGCTTGCAAAGAGAGAATATATGTAAACTGTGATTAAACCCTAATTCAAAGTAAACACCTCAGGGAAGCCTCAGAGAAAAGCCTAAAACTTCCCTAAGTAACACCATGACAAAAGAAAGAGAAAGAAAGAAAAAGAAAACTATAGTTCCCCCAACTTTGCAATACCACACCAGCCATTGTAGATATCAAACACTAATTAAATTTTAAACAAACCTTAGCCATCAGAAAGTATCAAATCATCTGGGGAAAAACTGTAGAATCAGTTTACAGGTGAATGTGATGTAGTTGAAGTGCTAAATCAATTAATGAACTTCTTTTATACTATGCTGAAACATATTTTTCAACTTGCCAAAAATTTACTACTCAAACATCAGACTACCTTTCAGTAGATATATCAGTTCTGCAATAGTGGAATTTTAACCACCTTTTTATATTGATTTTTGTATGCATTTTAAAAAGAAGAACATATCCTTGGAATAATTATTCCCAAATATTTAAAATCCAAATAATAAGTAAAACTAAATTTATAATAATTGAGCAATCTGATAATTTATTATAGAGATACATCCTATCAATAGGTTTTGGAACATATAAAATTATTAATAAGGCATAATATATAATTGGTGTGTATCTTGTTTGTGTTCATATCCTGCTGCTCTAATTCTCAATTCTCTAATTCTCAATATATCTTAACTATCTGCTGAGATAGAGAAATTATTTTACTATCAATTAAATATAAAATTCATCTTTGGCCCAGGTTATAACTAGGGAAATTATCTGACCCAATTTCTTTGCCTCTCTGAAATAAAAAAAATCAAAACTGCACTGCACTGCCCCTCCCTCCCTCCCTCCCCCCCTCCCTCCCTCCCTCTCTCTCTCTCTCATACACACACACACACACACACACACACACACACACACACACACACACAAACTCTATTCATGTACATACAATGCTTGCATATCTGGAACAGAAAGGCATTTTTTCATATTAGACCAGATTACCCAGAAAAGACAATTTGTAAATGGTAGTTGTCCTATCAATTACTGATCTTAGTAGAATTTAAAGAAATTATCTGCATAAATATTTAGTAAATTTAGAAGCTAAAAAGTACTGTTCAAAGCCAAACCCAGGCTATTTCAACTCAAATATATAGGCCTAAAAGAATTACCATCATTATCTTTACTTCTTTCTGCCATTGTAACATGACTTTACTGTTATTCCTTTTACTAGAAATTTGGAGGTACATTTTAGTCTTATAATTCCATGTGGAATACATATTCCCAGCAAAGATTTTATTTTATACAAGTTGTTATGAAGTAAAAATTATGTTCAAGAACAGTCTGCATCAAAAATTTTGAATAACATAAATCAACCTCAGAACAAACCACTAGATGAAAATATTACATGTTATGACTATAGAGATTCTCAGTCACCCAGCTCATGGTTGCCCCAAAAGTGCTTTTTTTCAAAGGGCAACTGGGATTACATGTTGTGATTTAGCATTGCATACTGTATAATTCAATATAAGCTTCTGAAAATATTTCAGATTCATCCTTTGCTAAAATGAATTTTGTTTAGAAACAATAATTTTAATCGAAAAAGTTCATGACTTTCCTTCATGACCAGAGGCAAGCTCGCCTGACCAATAACCAGCCAAGACACAGTGAAGGCCTTTTGTTTCATTTATTGCAATAAGCGAGGAGAGAAGCTATCAAAGCTTGGTTCTCTCCAAAGTTCCAACCCAAAATAGTCCCTTCTTTATACAACCGTGTCTGGGCCACCAAATCCATCCTCATTCCCCATTGGTTGAGGTATTATGAGGTTACACTGTTTCCGACTGCTTATTACATATTTCCTGATACCTTCCTTAAACATACTAAATCATATTCACATGTACATTAACAACATAAAATATTAGACATATTCAATTAGTTATGTTGAGCTCTGATATTTTATGGCTCCCTAAAACAATAGGTTCTTTCCTGTTATGCTAGTTATCTCCCCTTACAGCTCCTTTTCCCATTCTGAAGACCCAAATAACAATTTTGCCTACGTGTTTATCTTACATCCTCCCTTTATGCTACCCTTTCCTGGTTCCCATCCATTGTAGTTTCTTTAGTAAGCTTGTTTGTCCAGGCAGTAAGTTTTCACTACACAGCAAATTCAATTTAAAAAATTTCTTTCAATATTAAATTTTGAAAACCATTCACTTACTCCTATCACTTCTTTTCAGGTTTTCAGATCATGGTCTTCTAAACAATTCCTATTCTGGAACATAAATGCCATCTTGGCAAGGATGTTTTTTTTTTTGTTTTTTTGTTTTATAAACAGTATTGTAGCTAAACAGTATTTTTTCTTGTTTTTTTAACTGAAGTAAAATTATATAGAAATTCTACAAAGTTGGTTGTGTTCTGCTGAAATCCTATTTAGCTGAAGGGAATCAAAACAATGAAATATGATAAAACCATATGCTCATTATTTTGCAAAAGAGATAATGAATATTGCAAAGATTACTTCTACCAGAATTAAGAGTAAATATCCACATACCTGTTTGCTAAAAGATCAAAACAGAACACAAAAGTAAACAGAGATCTCAATAGAAAGAAATCATATTCACACATTTCTCATGGATGTTCATTTCTGACAACGATCCCTGTATTATTTTGTAGCTAGGATAAGAATATATTGAGTTGATGGCATTTGAAAAGATGGGGGGGAAAGACAGGTAAAACATATTTCCCATAGTCTCATTATAATTTAGAAGTGCAGGAAGAATGGAAACTGGCAAAGAGGAATTCTGAAGGCTCCCAGATTTTGTTTCTGGTGATTTTGAATTGATGCTGTTTGGTATTGGTGTGGGTAGAGATTGAGGATTTGGGATCATACTATTTGACTGCCAGACAGTGTTTGTAGATCCTGGGTTTTAATTGACAGTGATGTTTGTCACATGTAGATTTGGTTGCAATTGTTACATTTGATTTTGTAGATTACATTGTTACTTTCATGCGTCTGAATCTTGTCTTTGGTTCTGGTAATTCCTGGCAGAATGTGGCTGTGGGTTTGTGGAATTCTGGCTTTCAGATGCCCTAACATCTTTTGGCACCACCCACTCTGCACCTGCTAAAGAGTATCTCTTCCATAATACTAAATACTCAAATTCCTTTTGTAGTACCTGGAGTCAAGGATTTCCTTGATCTCAAAATGTTCCTCTCCCTTCACTAGGATGGGAGGGGAAAGTGGCTTCATAGCAGGTCTTAACATTGAGCTCAGTAAAGGTTTCAACAGACTACAATGAAACACTTGATGCATGTGCCTGAGGCTTTTAAGCAGCTCTAATTCCACTGTCACTGGATTTTCAATCTGGACAATTGGGAAAAGTCCTATATACTGGGGACAGATCTTTTTTTGTAAGATTTTATTAGTTTTTTCCATACATATAATAATAATTTTTCAACCAACGTGCTGTCTGAGTTTACATACGCTAATATATATTAAATTCCTAATCCTTTATTCTTTCCTCTAACTATCAGCAAAGTAAGTCCCAAGTTTGATATTTTGTTTCTTCTTTTTCTTTCAGTTTCATGATCAATCTATACATCTCTGCACATTCCAGTATTTTTTTAATACTTCTTCATCTGGTGGTATTCCTTCATTTTTCCAATATTCCACAAATATTATTCTTGCTGCTGTTGTGACGTGTAAAATCAAATATAGCTTTTGTTTGTTTATCTTTTCTGGCATTATACCTCATTAAAAAGTTCAGGTTTAAAATCTACATATTCTCCCAACATCTTTTCTAACCAAATATCTATCTTTTTTCAATAATTCTTTGCTTTATCACTTGTCCACCAAACATGATAATACATGCCTGAGTTATGTTTACATTTCCAACATCTATCTGACATATTTTTAAATATTTTTGCTAATCTTGCTGGTGACAAGTGCCATTTATAAAACATTTTATATAAATTTTCTTTATAAGAAATTGACATTGTCAATTTATAATTTCTTTCCCAAAAATTTTGCCATTTTTCTAATTTTATATTACATCCAAAGTTTTTTGCCCATCTTATCATTTCTTTAATAAATAAATAATAAACCTTTATTGTCAAAGTACAACATGTGTACATTGAGATTAGCTGAGCCTCCCCCCGTGCTCTCTCCCACAACACACAGTGACAACAAACCTTCCATCCTACCACACCATGTGAACCAACTACACCACACACTGGCCTCCCAAGTCAATTCCGCATAAGTTCACAGAGATTATGTCCCATTTAAAAGCCTAACAGCGCACGGATAAAAGCGATTTTTCAGCTTGTTGGTATGGCTGGCTATATTCGTATATCTCCTACCGGATGGTAGGAGAGTAAAGAGATACCATCCAGGGTGTGAGTCATCCCTGAGAACCTTCCTCACTCTTCCAAGGCAACGAGCCCTGGTGATGTCATCCAGTGGAGTCAGGGAACAGCCCACAATGTCTTGTGCTGTGCTCACTACCCTCTGTAATACTTTCCTGTCCGTGGCTGTCAGACCAGCATACCAAACCACATACCATACGAGAGGACGCTCTCTATAGTAGACCGGTAAAAGAGGGTCATTTGCCATTGTTCTACCCTGTTCTTCCACAAGACCCTAAGAAAGTGAAGCCTCTATTGGGCACCTGGGTTGTGTTAACTTTCCAGGTCAGATCTTCATAGAGGTAGACTCCCAGAAATTTAAAGGAGGAAACTCTCTCTCTTTAACTTGTTTGCTTTCCATTTCCAAAATTAATAAATGATTATACATTTTCTTAGTTTCTCATCTGAAGTTAACAAAGTCTTATCAAATACTGTCTGTTCTTTATAAAATCCATACAGTTTAATGTCTTTTTCATATCTAGTTTGCATTTGTAAATGTACCCACCACAACAAGTTCATCCCCTGATTTTCCATTTCTTGTTTAGTTTTTAAATTCCCTTCAGAATTTAGAATATCTCTATTTATACAGATTTTTTCAAAGTCCACCAAATTTGGGTGTACAAATGCTTCCATAGTTGACAACCACCCTGGAATTTTCAAATATATTTTACTTTTTATTTTTTCCCATACTGTTAACAATGCATTTCTTATATAATAGTTTTGGAAATACTTATGAATCTTATTTTTTCCATACCATAAAAAAGCATACCACACCAATTATAAGTCATGTCCCTCCAGATATAACAACCTTTTATTTCTAAGAGTTATCCATTTTTGTACCCATGTTAAAAGAGATGCTTGATCATACAAAGCCCACTCTGGTAGTCCAAATCCTCCATTTTACTTAGTATCTTGTAATGTTTTCATCTTAATTCTAGCCTTCTTTCCTTGCCAGACAAATTTCAAAATTAATGAGTTTAAATCTCTAAACAAAGTTTTCTCAAGTTTTATGGGAATTGTTTGGAATAGAAATAAAATTTTCGGCAATATGTTAATTTTCACTGTAGCAATTCTTCCTAATATTGACAGTTGCAGATTTTTCCATTTTTCCAAGTCCAATTTTATTTGATTCAATAATTTCATGTAATTATCTTATTTTATTGTTGAGCATCTTGCTGTTAAATGTATACCCAGGTATTTAATCTTTTTCACTATCTGTAATTCTGTTTTTTCCTGACAATTTTTTTTGTTTATCTGTAAGATTTTTAACTATTACTTTAGTTTTTTTTCTCTTTTTACTTTCAGTCCCAACATTTTTCCATACTGTTCTATCTTTCCCAGTAATTTAGGAATCATTTCCAAAGGTTCTTCTAAGATAAATACTAAATCATCAGCAAATGCTTGTAATTTATATGATTTGCTTTTATTTCCAGTCCTTTCATTTCTATATCTTGTCTAATATTTCTATTTAAAACTTCCAGAGTGAAAATAAATAACAATGGAGATAGTGGACATCCTTGCCATGTACCTTTTCTTATTTCAAAGTTCTCAGTGTAGTCTCCATTCACGATCACTTTTGCTGTTTTTTTATTATATATTGTTTTTATCATATTTATAAAGTTCTGTCCAAAGTCCATTATTTGTAGTTGCTGAGTCATAAATTGCCAGGAAACATTATCAAATGCCTTTTGAGCATCTAGAAATATTAGTGCCAATTGTTTCCCTGGATGTAATTCATAGTATTCTAATATATCCATTATCACTCTTAAATTGTTTTTAACTTGTTTCTTTGGTAGAAAGCCATTTTGGTCTAAATGTATAAATTTCATGAAGTATGTTTTCAATCTCTCTGCCGTTATCGAAGTAAAAATTTTATAATCCACATTGAGCAATGATATTGGTCTGTAGTTTTTAATCTGTATCAAATCTGAATCTTCTTTTGGTATTAAAATAATGTTTGCTTCCATCCAAGTGGCTGGGAGTTTAGCCTCCAATAAAAGTCCTTACAAATGTCTTTCAATGGTTCACTTAGTATGTCTTGTAGAGTTTTATATAACTCTACTGGTAATCCATCTGGACCCAGTGTTTTGGTGTTTGTTTGGTGTTTGTTTGTTTGTTTGTTTGCCTTCTTATGGCCTCTGATATTTCCATCATTGCAACCCTTTCTTCTAACATAGTTTTAAATGTCTCTGGAATTTTTGGAAGATTGTTTTCTTCTAGATATTGAATCACTCTCTCTCTTGGAGTTTCTTCTTTGTTATACAGTTTCTTGTAATATTCTTTGTATTTTTATTTCTTCATTTTTAAATTGTAGAGAACCTTTTTCATCTACTAAGTTATTTTATCATTTTCTTCTCTTTCTGTTTTTTAAGTTTGTAAGCTAACCACCTTCAAGGTTTATTTGCATTTTCAAAAAGAAATGTTTTGCTCTTTTTATCTGCTATGCCAATTTTTCTGAATCTAACAAATTTAGTTTATGTTTTATTAGTTTCATTTCTCTTTTCAAAGTCTTTTTCTTCAGATTTTTTTGTAATTCTGATTCTAACTTTCCAAATTTTTCTTTTAATAGTACATATTGCTGTCTTCTCTGTTTATTTTTCTTTGCCATATATGTTATAGCTATACCTCTAAAATATGCTTTAGCTGTATCCTATACATTTTGTAATGTTGTGTCATCTAAAGAACTCCATTATCTTTTTTACTAGTTCTATAAATTCTCTTTCTTTTAGTATAGATTGATTTAAAGTCCATCTTGGTCTTTTTTGAATTCCTCTCCATGTCAATTTTAAAAGGTTATGGTCTGCCCATCTGCCTATTTCAATTTCAATTTCCTGTATATTCAACCTCAATTCAGATGTCATCCAAATCATATGTCCTACTAAAGTCTCCTACTAAACACATATTTTGATACTCCATTTCTATTATTTTTCTATGGAGGCTTTGATAGAATTCTTCCTGGTTATTGTTTGGTATATAAATTACTACTAACAGTGTTTGTTTTGGGTATAAGTATATGTCTACAACCACAACTGTTCCTTCTTCATCTGAATAAATCATTTTAGAATCTATTGTCTCTTTAATATATACAGCAACACCTCTCTTTTTTGATGTGCTGATACATAATAAAGTTTTTCAATTTTGGGGTGTTCCAGCAGTTTATGGTGTTGTTTTTTTATGTGTGTGTCTTGCAAGCAAATTATGTCTATATTTAATTTCTGTAGTTTCCTAAAATTTTATTTATTTTTGATGGTGAATTTAATCCATTTACATTCACTGAGAAATTTCCACTTTCTTTCTCCTTTTCCATTATTTATATTTAGGTCTCGTCGCTCTCATAGTCCTCTGCTCTCTAGCAGTTCCTTCACTCTCTTGTTCAGATTTCTCTTTCTGTTCTCCTGTTTGAGTAGTTTCATACTGAATTTTCTCTTCCATTTGTTTCTGTTCCATGGTCTCCTCTCGTCGTTTTTGCACTCCTTCATCTAAAACCGCTCAATGTCTTATTTCGAAGTTTTCTGCTTTCCAGATTGAATCGAGCCAATATCTTGTATTATTCCAGTTGATTAGAATGACTTCTGGCATTAGCCATCTAAAATTTATACCTTTTCCAATCAGATTTGTAGTTAAAAAGTGATAATGTCTTTGAGTATCTCTCACTCTCTTAGGTATTTGCTTTAAGACCACAATTTCTTTATTTTTGTACTGTAATGGTTCATCTCTCACTTTTCTTAGTACTTTATCTCTTGTTGTTTTCTTTATGAATCTCACATGTACTTCTCTAGGTAATCTATTTTTCCTTGCATAGCTTGAATGCATTCGAAATATTTCGTCTATCTCCATTTGCATTTATGCTCTATCTGCTTTCAAGGCTTCCACCAGAAGTTCAATGATCTCAACTGCTATATTTTCTTCTCTGTCCTCAGGGATGTTTTGTAATCTCAAGTAATGTTCCGCCTTGTCCATTTCTAGAATTGCGACCACTCCTTCAAATTTTTCATTCTCTTGCAGTAGTATTTCCATTTTTTATGCATATCATCTGATTTATCTTCCATTTTCTGAATTCTCTGTTTATTTTTAACAATTATTTGATGATGAACTTCAAATTGTGCTTTTATATCCAAAATTTCTGCACTTAATTTCTCAAAATTGCTTTGTATCCATTTGTGGTTTCATTGCATTCACTCTTGCATCAATTTTAGTGTGGCCTATATTTCATTTTGGACAGTGCTTATTTTCTCACATTGCAACATTGTTACCAGAGATCCTGGGTTGTTGGACTGGGTGTTCCAACAGCGGGTGCAGAGGAAGTCTTCTTCATAAGTTTGGAAATGTTTGATGTACTCATTTTTCAACCAACAGTCTTGATATAAAATCCAAAGTGTAAAAAGGAGCCAGCTATTTTAGGACAAATCCACATCCTCCAGTCGAGTCTCAGATGTAAAGCATTCACAGTGAAGCATTCACTGTCTCCAAATAGTTCCTGTTTAGTTATATCCAGAGTCAACAAATATAGTTTTGAGAAATCTTTTCCATTGTAGACTCACATCAAGGCATTTTGTTTATGGCAGGTGTTGTTGTTCAAGGTCAAACAGTTCTAGATATTTTTTTAATGTTTAAAAATACTATAATTTCTTCTTTCACCACTAAATGTCCTCATACACTCATTTATCAATGCCTAAATTTAGAAATTTTTTACAAGGTTCTTCTTTTAAAATTCTTTATAAGTTATTTATCCTTAAGATTATATCTAGAAAGTTCTTGCATGGATCGCTCCACTGCCACTGTTTGTGGATGGAGGCTGTGTGATGCATTGCACTGATTGCACTGGTGCTGCCACTCATGGCAGGAGGCACAAAGGTCATCGCACCAATCATGAGCAGGCCCAATTGGCATGATGAGCCCTGCTGCCTCCTGATGCAACCACCAGCAGCGACACGATGCGCCACATGGCATGTGGCTGCAAAGGGCTCTAGAAGAACTCAAGCAGTGGTGCAACAGGTGTTGGACATTGGAGGCTTGGCTGTGGTGGTCCTAAGGTAAGCAGATAAGACATCCTTCAAAAATAAGACCTGGTGCATCTTTTGAAGGCAAAAAATTTATAAGACTGGGTCTTATTTTTGGGGAAACATGGTATGCACTGAATTATTATATGCCACTTCTGCGAATGATAGAAGCTCAGTCCAATTGGTTTGTTGCTAATTCACATAAAATTGTAGGTATTGCTCCAGGACTGAGTTCGCACATTCTTAAGCCCCGTTCACTTGAGGATGATGGGTGGAGCTAAGTTCCTGGGAGGAGCCTATCAAACTCAGGAATTCCCACCAAAACTTTGATGTGAATTACACTCCCTGGTTTGAGATGATATGCTTCAGGACTCCATGAAGCTGATATAGATACTGCACAAATAGCTTAGCCAAGGATTGAGCTGAAAGAATCCTTGGGCACACCACAAAGTGGGTTTATTTGGAAAACACGTCAGTAATTGTGCAGATCACAGTGTTCCCAGTGCTTCCCAGAGTACTCCTCCTTCTTAACCCTCACTCAGTAGTATATCTCTCTCAAGTCCAACTTTGTGAAGATCCTTCCTTTGGCCAGATAGCCTAGCATGGTTCTCATTAGTGGGAGGGGGTACATGTTTTCCACACAAATACAGTTCAATCCCCTATAATCTATGCACAACCGAAGGAACCCATCCTTCTTTCCTTTGAAAAGCATGGGGGCAGCCATCCTTGATTTTACTGGCTGGATAACCACCTAGCTAGGTTTGTCTATAAATCTCCAAGCTCTTCCATTTCTTTGGGTGTCATTGAATAGATCTTTAGCTTGTCCCCTGACACAAACTCAATTGCAGAGTTTGTGGGTCAGTGGGGTGGGAGTGATTTATTTTTTGCTAAAAAACTCTACTAGGTCATAGTTCTCCTCAAGAATCAGTGGCTCTAGGTCACTTCCTCCCTCCAGTTTATTCATGGTTTCTGCTTTCACTTCCCTAACAATGACTGCAGGGCTAGCTTTTAACACTTTCACTAATCCTTGCTGTTCAGCCACTTTTCTCTGCCACTTGGTGTCAGCCAGATCCTTGGAGCTGGGGTTTTTCTTTCTTAGGACTTGAACAGAGGCAGATCTGACATTAGGCAAGATCTGTTTTATAGGCCAACCTGGACTCTGTAGTTTACTGTGTAAGCAGAGCACTCAATGTCAACCCACAGGAGTGACCAGGTGGAAACTGGAGCCCCAGGAGTGACTTCCCTATGAACACGCTGCACTCGAAATGAGGCAGAATGGCTGGAAGAACTGGAGCTGGAAGAGGAGCCAGTTTAGCCCAGATGGTCACTGGGTTAGGGCAACTGGAAAAGCCAGAGGACCTCCTGAAGAGGGTGAGCTTTACCAGGGGCTATCAAGGGGCTCATGGAGGGGAAGGTCATGGCAAGAGGGAAGTTGTGGTTAGATTTTTCCCACTGACTCTGACCAAGAGTACCTCAAGCTGAGCCATGCATTGTATCTGCTGCAAGAGGTGCCTGAGAACCAGAGAGCCATAGAAATGCTTTCTCAGATGTTTGCCCAACCATCCAGCAGAGAGGCCAGCCAGATGGCAGGGGGAGCAGCCACCTCTGCAGCACCAGCAGCCTCTGTTGCCTCACAGGGGGCAGCAGTGGCTGTAATCACACAGCCACCAGCAGCTGAAGCTGCTCTGCATCTCACAATTGGAGGAGCAGTCACCTGAAGGCAAAGTGCCACTGGTGGGAGTGAAGTTCAGAGGACATTACAAAGCCCTGGGATTCTTCCTAGCTCAAGTCTGGAATTATATGCAGGAATATGGGGATGATGAGATCTGAGGCTGCCAAACTGAGATGTGTCACCAAGGCCGTAGAGGGAGCAGCAGCAGAGTGGAGGCTTTTCATAATGACAATGCCTCCCCCAACTGCAAAACTATAACCAATTTATGGCAGCTCTCCACCATCAGTTGAAGGAACCATAGCTGAGAACCCAGATAAAGACAATAATCAAGGGGTGACAGTCAGTAGCAGAGTACACCCAGGAGTTCCATGAGCTAGCATGTTGGCTGACTACATGGCCTGAGGGGATCCTGCTTGAATGTTTTAAAGATGGGCTCAATGATGAGGTCTACCACACCTACATCTCTAAAGGCCGCCCTTTCCCAATTGTGAAAATTATCAACCTGGTGATTGTGCACTTGGATCTGCCTAAAACCCTTCAATGGATCTATCCTGTATTTCATGTTAGTTTGCTGAAGCCTGAAAAGATGTCACCACTTTGCCCCACTCATCCTGCCCCTCCAGTGCCTATTCTTATAGAAGGGGAATGGCATTTTGAAATCAAGGAAATCTTGGATTCTAGGAAGTCATAGAGGAAATTACAGTACTTGGAAGTGGCTTGGAAGCATTTCTCTCCTTTCCAATCTGAATGGGTGGATGCTCGTAATCTTAGGACTCATAAACTCCTTCAGGTGTTTCACAGGAAGTATCCTGATACACCTGGGTTAGGTACAGGGGATGTTCCTCTGTCCTAGTCCTATTAGTCCCTGAATGTCAGCAGGATTTTTTGCTAGCAGTTTGCTGTTTGCTTGCTTTGGTGATATTCGGATGGGGAAGTGAGCTGGTGTGAGGTGTTCCTGTAAGAAATGGAATGGAGGATCACTCCCCATCATCACCAGCTGCTTGGTTTACTTTAGGGTGAAGATGCAGGGCACCGCATGTTGAGCTGCCATTGGGTCTTCAAACTGCTCTTGCAGTGCTTGCATGAAGGTGTCCAGGTCAGTCAACTCCAGAGTTCCCTCATCATGCAGAGATAATAAATAATAATAATAATAATAATTTTATTTATATACCGCCCTTCTCCCGAAGGACTCAGGGCGGTGTACAGGGCAAATATAAACATACAAAAATACAAAAATTAAAAAGAAATTAAACATGCCCGACTAAAATCCAATACAAACATTAAAAACCACCCATCCCTCATCAGGCCAGTCCAGCTTGTACAAATAAAAATGTTTTCAAATCGCGACGGAAGGAGCGAAGGTCGGGCGCCGTCCGGAGCTCAACCGGCAGCTGATTCCATAGCTCTGGGGTGCCCACAGAGAAGGATCTCCCCCTGGAGGCCACCAATCGACATTCTCTGATCGGTGGCACCCTGAGGAGACCCCCTCTGTGGGAACGCACAGGGCGGAGGGAAGTAGATGCCGGCAGCAGGTGATCCCTAAGGTACTCCGGACCCGTGCCATGAAGGGCCTTAAACACCATTACCAGTACCTTGAATCTCACCCGGAAGACAACTGGCAACCAATGCAGCTCACGGAGCAGAGGTGTTATATGGGAGTATCGGGAGACTCCCAACACAACTCTCGCGGCTGCATTCTGAACCAGTTGGAGCCTCCGAGTGGTCTTCAAGGGCAGCCCCATGTAGAGAGCATTGCAGTAGTCAAGGCGAGAGGTCACGAGCGCGTGAGTGACCGTACACAAGGCATCCCGGTCTAGATAGGGCCGCAACTGGTGCACCAGGCGAACCTGGGCGAAGGCCCCCCTAGTCACAGCCACCATGTGATCTTCCAAAGTAAGCTGTGAATCTAGGAGGACTCCCAAGTTGCGAGCCCTATCTACGGGGGGTAATAATTCACCCCCCATAGAAAGTTATGGGATATTCTGAATATCCCGGGATGCAGGTATGCACAGCCACTCAGTCTTGTCGGGGTTGAGTTGAAGTCTGTTACTCCCCATCCAGACCCGGACCGCCTCCAGGCAACGGGACATCACGTCGAGGGCATCACTGGGGTGGTTTGGGGTAGAAAGAAAAAGCTGGGTATCATCAGCATATTGATGATACCCAACTCCAAAACCACGAATGATCTCACCCAGCGGTTTCATATAGATGTTGAACAGGAGGGGCGAGAGGACCGACCCCTGAGGAACTCCACAAACGAGAGACCTCGAGGTCGACCTCTGTCCCCCTGCCAACACCGACTGCGAACACCCCAGGAGATAGGAGGAGAACCATCGCAAAACTGTGCCTCCCACTCCCAATCCCCTGAGACGCCGCAGCAGGATACCATGGTCGATGGTATCGAACGCCGCTGAGAGGTCTAATAGGACTAGGACAGAGGAACATCCCCTGTCCCGAGCCCTCCAGAGATCATTCACCAGAGCGACCAATGCCGTCTCCGTGCTGTACCCGGGCCTGAAACCCGATTGGTACGGGTCTAGATAATCCGCTTCATCCAGGGCCAGAGGGAGCTGATGTGCCACCATGCTGATGTGATACCTATCCTTCTGAAGCATTCTCTTCCAAGTTGGACATGATGGCATGAAGCCAGGCTGCATTGTCTGGCTACATCATTCTGTAGCACTCCATATAGTGCCATGTTTGAGCCAGTAAATGGGCAGGTGGTCTGGGCATCCATCAAAACAGACCACCACCAAATTGTGCTGAATGATTATTGAAGGTAATATCTTTAATAATGTCTTGCCAGAATAACTGTTAATATCTTGGTATCAACATTTAATGAAGAAATTGGATGATAGGTACACCATTCTAAGGGTTCTTGCCAGCTTTTATTAGGATATTGCATAGCTCCTTTTTCAAGGGCTTTTTCAAGGGCTTCCTGAAATATATTCAGAAAATATGAATGAATAATAATTTTAATATCACTCTATAGATATCTATTTGACCTTCACTGATATCTTTTGCAACCTTCACTGTAACAGTATTCTTCCTTCTTCCTTTCCTTCCTTCCTTTTCATGAAAAAGGCTAGGAAAGGAATGGAAAAGAGGGAAGACAATCAAGACATAATTGGTATATCAGCTGACAAGTTATCTTATAAATGGCAGTTTGGTCTAAGTGACAAGAAACCTTTGAAGGTCTTCAAGTCACTCAGAAAGATTCCACCTTCACTAACTGGTAGATGTTAATACAAATTTCTCTTACATTTTCCACATTACTGTATGTTTCCAGATTAGCACAAAAGATATCTTGCCAAAGCCATGCCATTCTTCCTTTCTTGATTTTCCTGGCCATATAAGCTTGACACACCTTAAATCCATCAGGGGTCTTTCATAATATCTCTCAGCTCTCAGGAATTCCCAAGTTTTACAACCAGAGTCTGTCAATCAGTTGCAAACTCCATAGGCAACTCTACTGGAAGTCCTGCATTTATTAGAGATTTGTTTACTTTTAGTAAATATAGATATTATAGTCTATCTGGAGTAATCTTGCAATGATCTCCTTCAGTAAATCTTGTCTCTAATCCTAATTAAGAGCATCTCTGCTGAAATAGCTTGCATTTATGTAATCTACAAAATCATACAGTTTATTCAGTCAAAACCATGACCTTCCGTGTTCACACCCCGATTACAGCACTTCATTGAGGAGAAGTGAACATGACAGTTTAGAACAGACATGTCAAACACAAGGCCTGGGGGCCGGATCAGGCCTTCAAAGTGGTTTCTTGTGGCCCACGAAGCCACCCTGGAAACAGTGAGGGAATGGCCCCCGCTGCCTTGGCCCCGGCCCAGGCTGGCCAGGAGCTAGTGTACAATTTCATGGTGGTCATCTATGCTGAAATACATTTAGGCTTAGCTCCACAAGGCCATCTGGAAACAGCGGACTGGCCTCTGCCTCATTGGCACTGCCCCCTGAGTACACCCTGGGGAGGTATCATCCTTTGTGAGGAATGAAGAAATGCACCATCACCTGGAAATGGCCAGCACATGACCCTGCCTACAGGCTAAGGGCTGGGCAGCATTGCACTTCTCTTCAGATTCAGGCCACCTGGCTCAGCCTCTCAGCACTGTGAGGAGAGTGCCCCACTGCCTGCCAAAACCAGGTAGACTGGGGGCTGGGCAGCATTGCCCAGATAACATCAACTCTCATGCTGCTCATGGCATTCCCTCTCCTAGAGCCCACCAAGCTGGATATGTGAAGTAGGCAAGGCCATGTGCTGGTCACTTCCAGGCGATGGTGCATTTCTTCATTCTTCACAAAGGATGACACTTCCCCAGCTGTTTCTTGTCTGTTTTTCTCCCTCCCTCATCTCAAATATTTTCCCACCACTCTGTTCTTAGGAAAGAAGGAAGGAAGGAAGGAAGGAAGGAAGGAAGGAAGGAAGGAAGGAA
>JAKJMR010012631.1:863-14165 GCA_024449315.1 Daboia siamensis | reverse complement strand
GAAGGAAGGAAGGAAGGAAGGAAGGAAGGAAGGAAGGAAGGAAGGAAGGAAGGAAGGAAGGAAGGAAGGAAGGAAGGAAGGAAGGAAGGAAGGAAGGAAGGAGAGGGAGGGTCTGAGGAAACTCCTGCCTTAGTCCTGCCCTAATGCCCTTTCACCATCCCCTTGCCCCTTCCCCCTGGCCTATCCTGGGTGGGTCTCCCATCCTATTGCTAAGGAAGCTTTGGATACAAAGCCAGGTCTTCTCACATGGAGAGGGAGTGGGCTTCCTTCTTGACTTTGCCCTCATACCCATCATGAGCAACCTGGCTAAGGAGAGCAAGCACAGCAGCACCAGCCTTGAGGAGGAGGTAAGAGCAGCTGGGCGCCCCCTTGGGGAAGTGGAGCTGGGCTTAGTGCCGTGGGTGCTTGAGGGCTGGGCTGGGCATTTGACCTCTGCGTCACCATCCAGCCCCATGCCCCATGCCCCACGCCTAGCCTGAGAGGAATAGTGAGGCTCCTCCAGTGGACTATGCATTGGCACTTGTCCCGGTCCCATTTCCTTCTGCCAGAGACCCTCAGATCTGTCCCACTCCTGCCCAGGCCCCCATAAGCACCCTTGACGCGAGTAGAGCTGGCTATGCCCACCCAGTAGGCCACATGCATTCCAGCCACACCCACCCAGTAGGCCATGCCCACCCGGCCCCCGAGGGCAACCGCAATGCTGATGCGGCCCTCAATGAAATTGAGTTTGACACCCCTGGTTTAGAAACACACATTCAGTTCTTTTCTTGTTTTCTTATTTGTTTATATACAAAATTACAACATCTAAGAGTTAGCAGACGATTAGAAAAAATTCTTTTCTTCTCTAAGGAGATGAGGAAAAAAGATACAAATGGATAGGAAAAAAATGAAAGGACTTTGAGACTGAGCAATTTAAATCAAAAGCTATTTTTTTAAACCGTTCTTTGATGGGCAAGGTTGGTGAGCATAAAGGAAATTAGACAGAATGGGGCCAATGGACCAGTTTTTTCCCTAGAGGCTCCTTTGTTTATGTATCTGGCCATTTTTGATTTAGGTACCCAATTCCCTCTTTCAAGTTTGTTCTCTTTTTGCTTCTCCTCCCTCTTCTCCATATCTAAAATAATCCTTGGTCTTTTTCCAAAACATCATTATTATTCTTTCTGTAGAAATCATTTACTCAGGAATTTTTTCTAGTAGCCATTTGTGGTAAGACTACTTTAACTGTTTTGACTTATGTGCTTCATTACTAAAGAATAATGTGATTGTCTAAAGAACACAAGGTAAAGATTATTAAGTTCAAAGTATAAAATTATGAAGACCAATCTTTTATCCACTCGTCACATATAGAATTTTGAAATTGTATTGTTTTACCAAATGGTTGCCATTTGTATGCAGAACCTTTGCAAAATTGTTATTATAGTTCTTGCTTGTTAGAAGATAGTGGTTCAACATATCCTTTGGGATGTTTAATTTATCCTTTAAGTTACCCTGTTTAAAGTTGCCTTTTCTTGAATGATGGGCATACTTCTAAACAAAGTCCACAATTGTAGTTACCATCCATGTTTGTTTTGCAGAAAACAGATAATGAGGGATGCTATTCACTTTCTCTGTTACAATATTTTAGAAAGCTTTAATCTCTCTGCAATATGAATACAATAACTAGCATGCTTCATCCCAGCATAGATACTCCTTTATGTAAATAGTAATCAGTAGAATTAAAGTGTTACAATGCATTTAATCTAGGTCTGTATTATCTAGCAATGCCACCACCATAGCCACTTTTTTAATGCCTATTCTGTTGTACAGTTCATCTTCTACCAAGTTAAGAGTATCCTCACAGAACATTACCTCCTTGACATCATAGGAAAGTTCAATAGCTTCTCTGTGCTGGAAAGTGATATAAGCAATTAGAAGTATGGAATGTGGAAATTATATGAAGGAAGAAAATGTGCAACAACTAAACACAGACTTTCAGTGTGAAGTAAAAAGGGACAAGGAAAGCTATTTCAATTAAGGATACAATGGTAGGAGATTAGCAAAACAACAACAAAGAAATATTTTTAGTAGACCAAAGAAATCAAAAGACAAATTACAACTAAAATAAAACAAGAGCAATTATGGAAGTGTTGAAAGAAAAATCTCCATCAAGGTCAAGTCCAAGCTGGGAATAAACAAAATGGAGACTCCTTTAGAAAGAAGATTCTTGTTTATTGAAGAGCAGAACTACAATAGCATGAGGCTCTGGGGCAGCTGACCATATAGTGGTGGGAGTGGTGGGTTTTTATATCTTCTTGGGCTTTTGTGTTTGGAGTTGTTCCTGTGGCATGAACTTTGACCTCAGCTTTTGAGCGTGTCCTTTTGGTATTTTAATGATGGTGGGTTAATCCTATTATGTCCTAAAGGTCATGTTCTACTGCTCTGGAGCTGTGGCTGATGGCTATGTCCTGTGTTGGTTTTTTTGGGTGAGGGGTTGCTGGTTCTAATCCTATCACTCTGCTGTTGTTAGCTATCAAATCTTGCTAGGATTTTGAAAGATCCTGTCTTGAATGGGCTTCTGCCAGGTAGTATTTGCTCATGAATGGAGCTTCATTCTTTCTGAATGGGATTATCAAATCTGCATTTCTACAGAGCTGGCCTGCTCAGTTTCTGCTTGGGGCTATTAAAAAAAACTGGGCCTGCTTTTCTGCCTTTAAGATCCTTTGGGGAAATATAATATAATATTCTGCCTTTTTAATATCCCCAAAAATATTTCATTCACTGGGGGGGGGGGTGACTTCCCACAGAAGCATTCTGATAGATGGAAATATTATATTTATAGATGGAAAAACTAACATTCTTTACAAATATAAATTCTAAGATAAAGAGTGAAGTAATATTTATAGATAGGAAGTATTTTCAGGAATGAATTTCATTAGAAATAGAGGTACTGGAAACTATTGTTGACTAGTTGTTGAATAGTACCTAATTAAATATAAATGCTTAGTCTCCACTGAGATGCTTACAAAGGCAGTTTTTATGTTAATTCTAGAGATTTTGCATAGTTTTATCTTTTTAATATTGTAAACTGTCCAGAGTTACCCTGTGCTAAGATAAGAGGCCAATAAATTTTAAAAATATATAAATAAACATTTCTTTATCAACAAATATGGAATAAAACTGGCCTGAGATAGCAAAATATTGGTGTATACACCTATACTAAAGAAGAGACTTGTTAGAACATGAGCAAATTTTAACTCCTTGTACTAATTTGTCATATAAACAGTTTTCCTTATAATATTTCAAAGAAGATACATCATACCTAGCAAGAAAAATATTAAATAAAGAGGCATGTTTCAGAAAAAACAGAGGGATGTGAAATCAGACACCTCATATATATAATGTCCTTTTCTTTCTATTGATTGTGGAAAGTCAGTTCTTGCATATCCCTTCCATGGTTTATCCCATGTCAGCTTCTTTTCTTATGGGTTATGATGAAAGATGACTAAAATTATTAATTTCCTTTCTCTAAGTATAAGTGTGGGTGTGTTTCTCTGTGTTTGTATTTTGTATTTCCCTTTCCCATCTTTTTTGTATCTACCACGTGCACTATTATAGGAACTGCATATACAAAGCCAGAAACATGGCCACCAGAGTAGGCATTTTTCATGCACAATTCTATTTTTGATGCCATTCTACTGATGTCATTGGGATTTCAGTAATATAAATCGTGTTTGATTTGCCCCACTTACTTTATCTTCTGTTGGCTGTGAAAGAAAAATAAAATCTTTAGCAGAAGCAGTAATTTGATCTGACGCTTAAGTTACAGGCAATAAGGGTTGATTGCCAATAAATTATCCCAAATAGCTCTGCCAGTCTTGATTTTTTGCTAGTGGGTGAATTGAAAGTTACCATCATTTCATGAATGGGAATATCCTGAGACAAGCCTTAATGGTTTTAAGGCTATAAATTCTGCACAGATCCATGTGCAAAATGCCTAAAGCACTGCAGTTATATATTGTTTCTTGTTAGTGTCCAAATGTACTAACATTTTTATCTCTACAAAATAAGATATAAGGGTCACTAATAAAGTACTGCATATATAACACATCATAAGTAAGAATAGTAGATTATATACAAATATTATAGATGAAAATGGCAATCTTAGAAATGTTAATATTCCTGTTTTAAAGAGAGTTCTTGTCTACCATCTTAGGTTAATATAACTTAGGTTGTGCACAAATGCACTGACTAGCAAAGTAGAAGGAACATTGCTAAGCAATCAAGGTTCAAAATAGCTTTTCTTTCTAAATTGCTTTGGACATTCACTGAAGTCAACAATGTAATGTTACATAGGATAAAGGTCAAGTTAACAAATTAGATCCAGAAAAACTTGAATCAAGCAATCAAAATTAGATATTACTCCAAAGAAAAGATATGGGCAGAGGGTGAGCTCTAGAAACAGTGAGGTTAATAATAACAAACATGAACTCATGTGATCATTTCAAATGCTCATTTTTACTTTGAATGAGTCTTCCTCCAGATAGGAGGGAGCTGACAACTACCACCTCCTTAAAATACCCTATATGTGAATAACATGCTTATTACACTTCATTTTACTATAACTTAATATCATGTACTTCTGTTGGATCACTTTATATTAATTTGTGGTACAAACAGTGCTTTTTTTGTAAAAGAAAAATGTGCCGGAACTCACATATGTCATACAATCCACCTTGCAAGGTTCTATCCAAAAAATGGTGCTGGAACTCTGTTCTGAGCGTTCTATGAGAAAAAAAGCCCTGGGTACAACTATCACAGGTTTGGTCTGGAAAGATATATAGTGTGCACATATATCTCTATTGTATAGAACAAATGGAACCTAGGGAATAAATTTAAAGGTAATAGTAAGATTATGTGGATGGAGACAAGTGGGAAAGCTAACAGACTTCATTCAGAAAAAAATACATAAAAATGGTACATGGTCAAAACAAAACAAAATTCTTATGTTACTTCCAGAAAATACTGTTTTTTAAATCAACCAGTGATAGTGAGTTATACCTAGAAAAAAGGAGTGAAGTCCCACATAAAAGCTGTATTACATTCCTACTTGTCCAAAGAGATTCACACCATACAGTACATTCTTTTGAAATTCTAATGAACTTTTTGCCCTTTTATACCAACTGGGGCATCAAAAGAATAAAATGTATGGTGGAAAAAACCCCCACCATCTCTTGAAATACCCACACAAATATTTGAAATACTGCCTTTTGCTTTGTAATATTTTTTTTTTAAAAAAATACTGACCCAGACTGGGTCTCTCTGGCTTGTGAAATCTGACATAATCAGGATGTGCAGTAATTTTGTAGTAAGAAGGAGAAAAAAATTGACTGCCCAATCCTTCCTGTTTTTTATATCTTATCTAAGTGTATGGGGATGTTACAGGGTGTATGAAAACAGTCATGTAGAATTTACAATCTGGCATCATTTCTTTAGAAATTTACCAAATGGAAATCTAATTTGCATGCCTTGAATTGTGTGTGAAACTAAAAAGTAAGGTAACATATGGCCAGAAATACTACAATTCTTTGTACTGCTAACAATGAATAAAACTATTCTCAGAATAGATTAAAATCTTACTAAAAACTTTAAATGTGCAAACAAATTGCTAAGGTCCCTGAGTCACAAGGCAATAAAAGAGCATTTTTTAATTTATAATACTCAAGAGGGAAATGTATTTAACATTGGTTATGCAAAGAGAATGTGAAAAGCAGAAATAATTCACCAGCAGCTGAATGTTTGGTATTCTACAGAACAGAGATATTATGAAATCAGAGGTGTTTTCAGAATTGATTTAATCTTTAGCAAACATACAATCCCCCCAAAACCTCACTGGTAATTCATATCCCAATCCTTATTTCTTTGTCATGAGGAGTGTACTGAAATACACAATTTCTTATTTCTAAGGAACATGAAGCACAAAAATGTGCAATATCTGCCTCTAATTGAATATGAAATTATTCATTTATTGATTCCTAAAATGCATGATACTGTCCTTCTGTGGTTCAGACAAGCTATGCAAAAATTCCTATACTACATCCTTCTCAGCAGTTCCTAATTCACTCAGTAAGTGAAAATTGATTTGATTTGATCTGATTTAAGTTACTGTATTTATACTTAGCTTTCCATAAAGATTGGAAATAAAAGGCAGTAGAAAACATAAATAAAGTCTATAAACCAAATGCCCTTGCATGGCTATCAACGAAGATTGATACATTTCCCAAAATATGACCCCAGTCAACTTATTCACAAAGGAGTGGGTTGTTGTTACTCAACAACTAGAACTAGAGAATATATCTTTAGTAATGCACTCTATATATAGTTGCCTCTGAAGATTGCTGAGAAGCTTCAGTTGAATAAAATATGGCATTCAGGCTGCTAGTAAACCCATTTTTGAAAAAAAACACCTATTGTAATTTCTATACTGGTTGCCATTATGTTTGTGGTCCCAATTCATGTTATTTATGTAACATGGCCACTTGGTTACATTAAGAACTACCTTACCAACATAGATTCTGTTGATTCTATGCAGGCTTCTAGAGAGGATTTTCACTCCAGATCCTACCACTGCAGGAAGTACATGCTATGTAGTTGCCCTGACATTATGGAACATACCAGAGATACATTTTTCTTTTTAATTCTGGTGTTCCAGAAGACAGTGACACATTTTCAACAGGAGTTTGGAAAAATGATCTTGTTGATTAGGTTTCATCACAAGACTAATGGTGAGTTTTATTTAAAGTTTTTACTCTACCCCACTCAGAATTTCAATGAGTGGTATAAGAATAAAGCAATGAAATAAAATGAAATAAAATAAAAATATAGATATTTACTCAGATGGTATAGGATCTAGTTTTCTGTGTAAATAGGCCTTATATGCATGGCAATGTTGAGAAAATGCTACTCATACCCTTGATTCATGTAATTCAATTCAATTTTTTACAACAAATAAAAAAATAAATCTGATTCCTCTTTGTGTTAAGTATTCCAAGTGTATCACCTAGACTGAATTGCTGTGATACTTGTTTATTCAGAGGGCAACATGTCTCTTAATTGATAGCTCAAGTTGGTAGTGAAGTTTTATAGATGCAGTCTAGAGTCTGTCAACAACATAATTAGATGATATAAACCTGGGTTCACAACAGACAATATTATCAGTGCTAGTTTACACATTGTGGCTGTAGGAGTTTGTGGGTGTATAAAAAATGAAGTGTTCAATTAAAAATGCAATAGCATGATCAGGATGAGGATTTGGATCAAACTTGAAACTCAGTTGAAATGCTTACTTGGATATATTCCAAGCAAAGATTTTAACTGAGTATTAAATTGATTCAAATTCTCATCACTTGTGAGTGTGTGTGTGTGTGTGTGCGTGTGCGTGTGCCCAAGCAAGCCTGTCAACAGATCACATCATTTCAATGTTCTCCCTGCTGCAAAAGAACTGATTTATGGACAGAAAGCAAATTGACCAGCTAGAGCACCAACAAGAGAAAAACAACAGCAAAAACCTTAAAAAGTCAGTTAAGCTTAGCAAACATATCATCCGGTGTCTGTTGTTTCAGAATTACCATGGATGAATCCAATTCAATATCACTTTGTTTTAGAAACATTTCATTGGTTCAATAAAACTGTTATGTATTGGGCTTGTGGTGTTACACCACAGGCGTTGCTGGAGCAGCTAACGGCTCTCCAGCAACCCAGACAGGCCATCTCCGGTCCTGCAATTGATTAGCCCCAGGCAGCAAGAGTGGGTTCAAACCTATTGGCTGCACCTAGGAGCTAGACTATATATTGTGGCTGGTTGTGGCCCAAGTTCCAGTACAGTTCCAGCAAGAATAAAAGTATGAGTTATCCTGTACTCAGCCTCATGTCATCATTCCTGCTCCTAAGAGCCCATGACTTAACAGTGGCGACGAAGGTGGGATCCTGCTTTGCTGATTAAGGACTGAAGTCAACAAGGGGTCGGCAGTACATGCCAGAGGGAAGAGGCATTTCCCCCCCCTCTCTAGGCTGGCTAGTAAACCACGCTAGCAGCTGCGTGCTCAGAGGGCACATTCCCTGAGCCTAGAAGCAGGATCTGAAGAATGCAGGAATCTGAGGAAAGATGCCGAAAGTTGGCAAATTAAGAGAGTTTGATGTGAAGCATCCAGAAGAATGGTCGTCTTACCTTTTGCAAGTAGAGAACTATCTGAGAGCAAATCAAATTGCAGAGGAAGGCCTGAAGGTCACCACATTGCTTTGCATGTGTGGCCCAGCAACTTTTGACCTAGCAGAGAACGCCCATCAAAGCAGTCTCATATGCAAACCTTAAGAAGAAGGTAACCAGGCACTTCCAGCCCAAGATGTCGGGGATGGCGTGGTGATTCAAATTTGACCAAAGAGTGCAGCTACCTGGGGAGACAGCTTCGGAGTTTATTGCGGGCCTATGGCAGGCCGCACGCCTTTGCAAGTTCTCAAACTTAGAAGAACGACTAAGAGACCAGCTTGTCTGTGGCCTTTGGGACAAAACCCTTCAGCAGAGACTATTTGCAAGACCCAATTTAACATTTTCCAAGGCACAGGATGAGGTGATGGCTGACGAAGCCACCGGGGACACAGTGCAGACAGTTCAGCCCACCAAACCTTCAAAAGTCGAAGAATTGGACCATCTTGAGGTCACCAAATGCGCTGGAGAATCATCAGAAGAAGAAAAACCTGAAATCAACAAACTCCAAAGGCAACCCAACGCGCAACACCGCAACAGCCACCAGTGAGAGAATGATTACAAGGCAGTTCTCTTACCGAGATGTAAAGGGTGCGGAGGCAACCATATTCATGCCAACTTCAGATTTCGTTCGGCCACGTGTAGAGCTTGTGGAAGAACTGGCCACATCATGGTGGGTTGCAGAGCCCGCCAGAGAGACTGGCCACCCAAACACCAGTCAGAGGAGCCGACTAGGAGAGGTACTGGGGCCCAGGGTCCTGTTAGTGTGGGATTCTTCAGAAGCCAGAGAAGCATTTGCCACACCGGGGTTCAACGCCCCTTCAAGCCTAAACTTAAACTCTTGGTAGAGCTACAAGGAGTTCCATGTAAGATAGAGTTGGACTCTGGCTCTGCAGTCTCAATCGTTTCGCAAGACACATTTGACTTTGTGTGTAGGCGCAGTAACAATTGGACTAAACTAAGACCCTCAGATATCATTTTAATGGATTTTCAGAATGCTCATGTTAAAGTTAAGGGTAAAGCCACATTATTGGTAAAATTTAAAGGGTTTTGGGGGCACCTGGATGTAATAGTAGTAGGGGGCCAAAGAACGAGTCTTATTGGACTTGATTGGTTTGATGCCTTAGGTATTCAGATTACTGGCATAAACCGGACACAAACTGCAGACCTCATGGCAGTATGCGAAGAATATGCGGATGTTTTTGATTCAACCCTAGGGACATACACTGGCCCACCAATTTCTTTTAAGTTAGATCCTAACGTTGTTCCAATTAGGGTTAAACCTCGCAGGGTCCCCTTTTCCTTAAAGCACAAAATTGATTACGAAATCGATAAGCTTATAGAATAGGGCGTGTTTCAGCCTGTTGATGGGAGGGAGTGGGAAACTCCTATTGCCACCCCACTGAAGTCCAACAGGGAAGTTCGCATTTGCGCTGATTATAAATGCACATTAAATAAGACCATCAAACAACATGCTTACCCAGTTCCCGTAGTCAACCATATTTTAGCCTCCTTGCAAGGGGGAACCATTTTTGCTAAACTTGATTTAGTGCGGGCCTATCAGCAATTGCTGGTTGATGAGGCCACAGCCACGGCTCAAATGATCATGACTCACAGAGGGGCATTCAAAGTCAAACACTTACAGTTTGGAGTCAGTGTTGCACCGGTTATTTTCCAAGGGATTATGGAACGTATACTTAAGGGTATCCAGAGTGTCTGCCTTTATCTTGATGATGTTCTTATTGCTGGGGAATCCCCAGAAGTGTTGGCCAGGAGGATCAGGGCTGTTTTGCAGAGGCTTCGTGAAGCAGGCCTCAAATTAAAGAAGAACAAGTGTAGTATTGGGGTCTCATCAACAGAATTCTTGGGGTTCCACATTGATGCTAATGGTATTCACCCCACTGATTCTAAAGTGAAGACCATTAAAATGGCTCCTAGGCCCAAATCAAAAGGAGAGCTGCAAGCATTTTTTGGTCTCCTAAACATTTATCACACATTCCTACCCCATAAGGCAGCAATAGCAGAGCCCCTCCACAGGCTGCTTGACAAAAAAGCCTCTTGGAAATGGACTAACTTACATGAAAAAAGTTTCCAGGATTTGAAAGCTCTTCTATCAGAAAAGTCCACTGTAACTCATTACATAGAGTCTAAACCTATATGTCTTGCATGTGATTCATCTCCCTATGGGGTGGGGGCAGTCTTAAGCCACATAGAGAAAAATTGGAAACAGGCTCCTATTGCATTTTACTCAAGGACCTTGTCCTCTGCTTAGCACAACTATGCCCAGATTGACAAAGAGGCCCTGGCCATAATTGCTGGAGTTAAAAAATTTCATGATTATTTACATGGCAGGGATTTCACTGTCTACACTGACCACAAACATCTGTTGGGACTGTTCACAACAGACAAACAAACCCTCCACATACTATCTCCAAGAATGTTGAGATGGTCTATTTTTTTGTCTGCATACAATTTTAAGTTAATACATAAACCAGGAAAGGAAATGGGCCATGCTGATGGCCTCAGCAGACTACCACTGCCACTAATTGATCCTGATCCTCTGCTAGAATATTGTACATACAGGACATACCTGAGTTTCCCCTCCATGCAGGGTATATTGCTGCTGAAACTGCCATAGATAAAATTCTGAGTAGAGTGTTGTCATGGGTATACACAGGTTGGTTGGAAAAAAGTCCAGGCTCTGAATTTCAAAGTTGTTTTGTCAGAAGGCATGAGTTGTCTGCACATACTGTAAAGGGTGCATTTTATGGGGGAACAGAGTCATAATTCCCACTTCCCTAAGGGACAGGGTCTTACACTCCTTACATGAAGGCCATCCAGGCATTGTCAGAATGAAAGCTTTAGCTAGAAGCTACCTTTGGTGGCCTGGCCTTGATAAGGCCATTGAGGGTCAAGTCCATGGTTTTTATACATGCCAGCAATCTAGGCCTGAAATGCCTCAGGCTCCAGTTCACAGGTGTGAGGAAACATACACTCCCTGGTCTAGGATTCACATAGTCTATGCTGGGCCTTTTCAGGGGCAGCTTTTCCTGATAGTAGTGGATAGCCACTCAAAATGGCTGGAAGTAATTCCAATTCCTAACATGACTACTTCTAGGACATCCAGTGCTGAGAAAACTCTTTGCCACACATGGGTTGCCAGATGCCTTAGTTTCAGACAATGGGGCCCAATTCACTGCTGCTGAATTTCAGGCTTTTCTTAGAGCTAATCTCATCAGACATGCAACATCTGCACCATTTCATCCATCTTCTAATGGACAAGCCGAACACATGGTGAGGACAACAAAGGAGGCACTCAAGTGCATTGTCACAGGTGACTGGCATCACAGATTGGCAGATTTTTTTATTCTGCCAGCATTCTACGCCCTGCACTGCTAAAGGCAAAAGTCCTGCTGAACTACGTTGGGGGAGATGTTTAATTACTAAACTGGACAGGTGGCATCCAGACAGAGTGTCAACAGAAGCCTCTCGACCAAAACCCCTGAGGGGGCTGCACATGGGCAATTGGGTTTGGGCCAGGAACTATGGTCACAGGAATTTATGGGTTCCTGGTCAAATAACCAAGGCATCCGGACCCCTATCTTATGAAGTGGGGTTGGAAGGAAGGCGACTAGTCAGAAGAGACATCGACCAACTCAGGAAAAGGTTTCCAGAATGGTCACTAAGTGAGGACTGTGGCATAAGTCCCTCCCAAGATCCTCAAACGTGCAGCCAAGACAGCCCTCACTGGAACCACCAGGGTTTTCCTTTTCAGAGGAGGTAGAATCTGAGGAAGAACCGGGAAGCACGGAAGTGCAACATGGAACCCCTGACCAAGCGAGCCAGCTGAAACTCAGCAATCGCTGTGCGTACTCTGCAGAACAGACTGACTCTGGGGTGGGTCAACCTGGTGAGGCCAGCCAGAGCATTTTGATTCCCCTTGACACTGCAGCACAAAGGGACATGGGTCTACCCAGCCCATTGGGTAAGCTGATAGACCACAAAGTGATGGGAACTCCAAGACATTCCTCTAGGCCACACAAGCCTCCTGTGTACCTCACAGATTACATTGTTAAATAAAGTGATGTATAGTGTTGTGAAACTTGTACCACTAACTACAGAAACTTGTGCATTGTGAAAATGCCATCACTGCAGTGTAAGCCTGTTCATGAGACGTTGTTTAATCTCATTGTAGCTATTACTGCATTGGTAAGCCTGTTCAGATATTGTTTAATCTCATTGTAGCCACAGTGAAGTATGATTTATTATTTTTATTGTTATTATTTTATTATTATCACTATAGTTGTTTGGGAGTTGATTAATAAGTCTTTTTTTTTATTGAAAAGTTTTTATCTTTAACAAAACATCCCCTCCCCACCCCCTCCCTCCCTTCCCCACCCAACCCCCCCCTCCCACCTCCCCTTCCCCCCTCCCCCCTCCCTGACTTCCCAGAGCTAAATACAAGGTATAAAAGTAAAAAACAATCATAAACTACCATATGCTAATAACAATAAACTATTAGGTCCACCGCACTTTAGCTCTTATAAGATGACTACAAGCAATATAAATATCACATCAATACTTATTCAAATGCTAAATGGAACTTTTTAGTCCCATATTTATTCTGGATGTAATCAATCCATTTTTTCCACTCCACAATATATCGTTGTTGCGAATGGTCTTTCAGATACGCTGAAATCTTTGCCATTTCCGCCAGGTTGGAAACCTTTAGAGTCCATTCTTCTATAGTCGGCAGTTCTTCCTTCTTCCAATATTGCCCTATTAAAAGTCTTGCTGCCCTAATTAAGTTCAGCATCAGCTTAATGTCCACAACAGTAGTATCAGTAATAATGCCCAGTAAAAACAATTGCGGACAATTTATCCTTTTCTTGAATATCTTCTGCATATTCCACCAGATTTTAATCCAAAATGCTTTAACCTTTTTACAAGTCCACCATATATGAAAATACGTTGCATCTTCGCCTCCACATCTCCAACATTTAGGCTGATAATTCAGATACATACTTGATAACTTTTTAGGATCTAAATGCCACCTATAAAAC
>JAKJMR010012621.1:1668-18491 GCA_024449315.1 Daboia siamensis | reverse complement strand
GGGGGGGGGGTCACACGCTTGATTTGGTTTTTCTATCTGGACGGTGGTTAGATGACCTCGGGGGGAGTTCGCTAACTATTATACCCCTGTCATGGACCGATCATCATCTCCTGCGGCTGGTCTTCCGTTTTGCCACTCCCTGTCGTGGGGTTTCTGAGCCAATAAGATGGTTCCGTCCTAGGCGCCTGATGGACCCTGAGCGATTCCAGACGGCACTGGGGCCCCCACCTGCCTCCTTTGCTCACAGCTCAGTAGATGCCCTAGTGGAAGCCTGGGAAAGGGCAGCCACAGAGGCACTCAACCAAGTTGTACCCATGCGGCCCTTGACCCGGCGCAGATCCCAATGGGCTCCATGGTTCTCCATGGAGCTCCGGGAGATGAAGCGTCGGAGACGGGGCCTAGAGAGCTGTTGGAGATCCAGCCGATCCGAATCCGACCGGTTACGACTAAGGTCGTTTACGAGAACTTATCTCACGGCGATGAGGGTGGCAAGGTCTAACCACTTTGCCACCCTCATCGCGTCCGCAGATAATCGCCCGGCCGCCCTGTTTAGAGTAACTCGCTCTCTCCTTAATCAGGAGGTGAGGGAGGAACCCTTGCAGGGTTGAGCTGAGGAGTTTAGTCGATTTCTGTTGGACAAAATCGCTCGGATCTGGACCGGTCTGGACTCCGACTGGGCAGAGTCTGACGATGAAGATACGGGCAGCCTTGTCGATTTGATCTGGGAAGAGTTCGACCCTGTGACCCCTGAAGAAGTGGACAAGATCATGGGGAAGCTGAGCTCCACCACGTGTTTGTTGGACCCGTGCCCCTCCTGGCTGACTTATGTGGCCCGGGATGGGACACGAGGCTGGCTCCAGGCAATAATTACTGCCTCTTTGAGTGAGGGTAGCTTTCCCACCGCCTTGAAGGAAGCGGTGGTGAGGCCCCTCCTCAAGAAGCCTGCCTTGGACCCAGCAATATTAAACAACTTTCGTCCGGTCTCCAACCTTCGCTTTCTTGTGAAGGTTGTTGAGAGCATGGTGGCGCAACAGCTCCCTTTGTTCTTGGATGAAGCTGATTATCTAGACCCGTACCAATCGGGCTTCAGGCCCGGGTACAGCACGGAGATGGCATTGGTCGCGCTGGTGAATGATCTCTGGCGGGCTCAGGACAGGGGTTGCTCCTCTGTCCTAGTCCTTTTAGACCTCTCAGCAGCTTTTGATACCATCGACCATGGTATCCTACTGCGACGTCTCAGGGGGTTGGGAGTGGGAGGCACAGTTCTTCAGTGGTTCTCCTCCTACCTTCTGGGACGTTCACAGTCAGTGTTGGCAGGGGGGCAGAGATCGACCTTGAGACCTCTCATTTGTGGAGTTCCTCAGGGATCGGTTCTCTCGCCTCTCCTGTTTAACATCTATATGAAGCCTCTGGGTGAGATCATTCGTGGTTTTGGAGTTGGGTATCATCAATATGCTGATGATACCCAGCTTTTTATTTCGACCCCAAACCACCCCAGTGATGCCCTCGATGTGATGTCCCGCTGCCTGGAGGCGGTCCGGGACTGGATGGGGAGGAACAGGCTTCGACTCAACCCTGACAAGACTGAGTGGCTGTTCGTGCCGGCATCCCGAGAAGTTCCGATTGTTCCATCTTTGGCTATTGGGGGTGAGTTATTGCCCCCCGTAGATAGGGCGCGCAACTTGGGGGTCCTTCTAGATTCACAGCTCTCTTTTGAAGAGCATATTGGAGCTGTGACTAGAGGGGCCTTTGCCCAGGTTCGCCTGGTGCGCCAGTTGCGACCCTATCTGGATCGGGATGCCTTGCGTACAGTCACTCATGCGCTCGTGACTTCTCGTCTAGACTACTGTAATGCTCTCTACATGGGGCTGCCCTTGAAGTCCACTCGGAGGCTCCAACTGGTGCAGAATGCAGCCGCGCGACTTGTGCTGGGGGACTCCCGATACTCCCATATTACACCTTTGCTCCGCGAGCTGCATTGGCTACCGGTTGCCCTCCGGGTGAGATTCAAGGTGTTAGTAATGATTTACAAAGCCCTACATGGCATGGGTCTGGATTACCTACGGCAACACCTGCAGCCAGCGTCAACTTCGCTCCGTCCAGTGCGCTCCCACAGAGAGGGCCTCCTCAGGGTGCCCCCGATCAAAGAATGTCGACTGGTGGCCCCCAGGGGGAGAGCGTTCTCTGTGGGCGCGCCAGACCTATGGAACCGCTTGCCGGTTGAGCTCCGGACAGCCCCCGACCTTCGCTCCTTCCGGTGCGATCTAAAAACATATTTATTTGAGCTGTCTGACCTGGTCTGATGGGTTAAGGGGGTTTTAATATATTTTAATTATTGTTTTAATCGGGCATTTATTTAATCCTTTTTAACTTTTGTATCTTGTTTTATGTATTTATTGCCTTGTACACTGCCCTGAGTCCTTCGGGAGAAGGGCGGTATAAAAATCCAATTAATAAAATAAATAAATAAAATAAATAATGGCAACAGTCTGCTATTAAAGGGGAAGGTAAAGCTTATGTACCTGGTATTGGAGAAACATTAGATAATGTATGATATGTACCAGAGTTAGACCATAATTTACTCAGTATTTCCAGCTTAGATAATATGGGGTATGAAGTAATGTTTGCAAAGGGTCAATACACCATTAAGAAAGTTGGGAGGATTTGTGCACAAGGTGTTAAGCTAGATAATTTATACGTGTTAGGAAAGAAGCAGGATGGTTGTGCACAAACACTTACAAACACTCCCACACATGATAATTACGTACATTTATTACATAGGTTAGGTCATGCAAGTTTTAGAGTGCTGCAAAGGATGCCAGACCTAGCTGAAGGACTACACATTAAGCAATGCAATACATATTTAGATTGCGCTATTTGTAAGGAGACAAAGACCAGAATGTATCCTGTAAGTAAGAAAAGCTCAAGGCAAACAGAGTTTTACACTTGTTGTTGTTAGTTGCGAAGTCGTGTCTGACCCATTGCAACCCCATGGACAAAGTTCCTCCAGGCCTTCCTGTCCCCTACCATCTTCTGGAGTTCATTTAAGCTCACACCTACTGCTTCAGTGACTCCATCCAGCCACCTCATTCTCTGTCGTCCCCTTCCTCTATTGCCCTCAACCTTTCCCAGCATTAGGGTCTTCTCCAGTGAGTTCTTCCTTCTCATTAGGTGGCCAAACTATCTGAGTTTCAACTTCATGATCTAGCCTTCTAAAGACTAGTCAGGGTTGATCGCCTCTAGGACTGACCGGTTTGATCGTCTTGCAGTCCAAAGGACTCACAGGAGTCTTCTCCAGCACCATAGTTCAAAGGCTTCAATTCTTTGGTGTTCAGCCTTTCTTATGGTCTAACTTTCACAGCCATACATTGCAACTGGGAAGACCATGGCTTTGACTATACGAACTTTTGTGGGCAGGGTGATGTCTCTGCTTTTTAGTGTGCTGTCTAGATTTGCCATGGTTTTCCTCCCCAGGAGCAAGCGTCTTTTAATTTCTTGGGTGCGGTGATCTTGGAGCCCAGGAAAATAAAATCTGTCACTACCTCCATTTCTTCCCCATCTATTTGTCAGGAATTGAGAGGGCCGGATACCATGATTTTGGTTTTCTTAATGTTAAGTTTCAAGCCAACTTTTGCACTCTCCTTCTTCACCCACAACAAGAGGGTCTTTAGTTCCGCTTCACTTTCTGCCATTAGAGTGGTATCATCTGCATAAGAGCCTTGGTGGAGCAGTGGGCTAACGCCTCCTTAAGTAACACCAGCTGCCTGCAATCAGTGCAGGTTCGAGTCCCACCAGGCTCAAGGTTGACTCAGCCTTCCATCCTTCCGAGGTAGGTAAAATGAGGACCCAGATTGTTGTGGGGGCAATAAGCTGACTTTGTAATAATGCCGCTTGGGGTGTGTGTGAAAGCCCTAATAACAAGCAGGCATATACATAGAATGAAGGCTGTTGCTAAGCACATTGATTTGTGCTTTAAATTGTAAGCCGCCCTGAGTCTTCGGAGAAGGGCGGGATATAAATGGGATTAAAATAAAAATAAAATAAAAAATATCTTAGGTTGTTGATATTTCTCCCATCAATCTTAATTCCAACTTCTGATTCATCTAGCCCTGCCTTTCTCATGATGTGCTCTGCATATAAGTTAAATAGGCAGGGCAACAGTATACAGCCTTGCCGGACTCCTTTCCCAATTTTGAACCAATCAGTGGTTCCGTGTCCAGTTCTCACTGTTGCTTCTTGACTCGCATATAGGTTTCTCAAGAGACAAATAAGATGGTCTGGTACTCCCATCTCTTTAACAACTTGCCACAGTTTGTTGTGATCCACACAATCAAAGGCTTTAGCATAGTCAATGAAGCAGAAGTAGATGTTTTTCTGGAACTCTCTAGCTTTCTCCATGATCCAGCGTATGTTGGCAATTTGATCTCTAGTTCCTCTGCCTCTTCGAAATCCTGCCTGTACTTCTGGTAGTTCTCGATCCACATACTGCTGAAGTCTAGCTTGTAGGATTTTAAGCATGACTTTACTAGCATGTGAAATGAGTGCAATGGTGCGATAGTTTGAACATTATTTCACACTGCCTTTCTTTGGAATTGGAATGTAAACTGATCTTTTCCAATCCTGTGGCCACTGTTGAGTTTTCCAAATTTGCTGGCAAATTGAGTGTAGCACTTTTACTGCATCGTCTTTTAAGATTTTGAATAGCTCAGCTGGAATACTGTCACCTCCACTAGCTTTGTTGTTGCTCAGTTTTTCTAAGGCCCGCTTCACTTCACATTCTAGGATGTCTGGCTCGAGGTCAGTGACCACCTCATCGTGGTTATCAGGGACGTTAAGCTCGTTCTTGTATAGTTCTTCTGTGTAATTTTTCCACCTATTCTTAATCACTTCTGCCTCTGTTCGGTCCCTGCCATTTTGGTCCTTTATCATGCCCATTTTTGCATGAAACGTTCCCTTCATCTCTCCAATTTTCTTGAAGAGATCTCTGGTTCTCCCTATTCTATTGTTTTCTTCTATTTCTTTGCACTGTTCATTTAAGAAGGCATTCTTATCTCTTCTAGCTATTCTCTGGAATTCTGCATTCAATTGGGCGTATCTTTCTTTTTCTTCCTTGCCTTTCGCTTCCCTCCTTTCCTCAGCTATATGCAAAGCTTCCTCAGACAGCCATTTTGTTTTCTTGCATTTCTTTTTCTTTGGGATGGTTTTGGTTGCTACCTGTTGTACAATGTTGCGAACCTCTGTCCATACTTCTTGAGGCACTCTGTCTATCAGATCTAATTCCTTAAATCTATTTGTCACCTCTACTGTATATTCAACAGGGATATGATTTAATTCATACCTGAGTGGCCTAGTGCTTTTCCCTACTTTCTTCAGTTTAAGGCTAAACTTTGCAAGGAGAAGCTCATGGTCTGAGCCACAGTCAGCTCCTGGTCTTGTTTTTACTGACTGTATAGAGCTTCTCCATCTTTGGCTGCAGAGCATATAGTCAATCTGATTTCTGTGTTGACCGTCTGGTGATGTCCATGTGTACAGCCGTCTCTTGGGTTGTTGGAAAAGAGTGTTTGCCATCGTATTCTCTTGACAAAATTCTATCAGCCTGTGCCCTGCTTCATTTTGTACTCCAAGGCCAAACTTGCCTGTTATTCCGGTTATCTTTTGGCTTCCTACTTTAGCATTCCAATCCCCCATGATGATAAGGACATCATTTTTTTGGTATTAGTTCTATAAGGTGCTGTAGGGCTTCATAGAACCGGTCAATTTCATCCTCTTCAGCACCGGTGGTTGGGGCATAGACTTGGACTACTGTGATATTGAATGATTTGCCTTGGATTCGAACTGAGATAATTCTTTCATTTTGAGGATTGTATCCCAGTATTGCTTTTCCTACTCTTTTATTGACTATGAAGGCTACTCCATTTCTTCTGAGGGATTCTTGCCCGCAGTAGTATACCTGATGGTCATCTAAATTAAATTCACCCATTCCTGTCCATTTTAGTTTGCTGATACCTAAGATGTCGATGTTCAGTCTTGTCATCTCTTGTTTGACCATGTCCAGCTTTCCTTGATTCATGGATCTTACATTCCAGGTTCTTATGGAGAAAAAATCTTTACAGCATCAGACTTTCCTTTCACCACCAGACATATCCACAGCTGAGCGTTCTTTCAGCTTTGGCCCAGTCGCTTCATTCTTTCTGGCGCTACTAGTACTAGCCCTCTGCTCTTCCCCAGTAGCATATTGGATGCCTTCCGACCTGAGGGGCTCATCTTCCAGCGTCATATCATTTTGCCTTTTGGTACTGTCCATGGGGTTTTCATGGCAAAGATACTGGAGTGGGTTGCCATTTCCTTCTCCAGTGGGTCACATTTTGTCAGAACTCTCTGCTATGACCTTTCCATCTTGTGTGGCCCTGCCTGGCATAGCTCATAGCTTCATTGAATTACGCAAGCCCCTTTGCCACAACAAGGCAGTAATCCATGAAGGGGTTATAGTTAGTGCACGCTGATTTAATTGGTCCTATGGCACCCTCTCTAGGAGGAGCTAGGTACCTACCAGTCTTAGTAGATGATTATACCAGATATGGGTTTTGTTATTTATTAAAGAGCAAAACTGAAGTTCTACAACAGTTCAAGCAATGGGTGAACTTTGTAGAACGAAGATATGGCCATAAAGTATGCCAGCTGCAAACAGACAGGGGAACAGATTTCATGTCTGACCATTTCCAAAGGTGGCTGAGGAACTTAGGCATAAGGTATAGATGTACAAATCCATATTCACCGGCAGAAAATGGGGTGGCTGAATGGAGGAATGGCATATTGCAAACCATGAAAGACTCACTGCTGGCAGATGCAGGAATGAGTAAAATGTACTGGGGGGATGCCATGAAAATAGCTAACTATCTAGTAAACAAAGTATGGAGTGTTGCTATCAGTGAAATTCCATATTACCTGTTATATGGAAGGAAACCTTCATTAGCTCACCTAAAGACATTTGGCAGTTATGCCTGGGTGCATATTCCAAAAGCACCAGAAGGAAGGGACAGAAAAAGGCCAGGAAACTTAGGTTTGTTGGATATGAGCCAGGTTCCAAAGGGTATAGATTCACAGATGGAACAAAGAAGGTTGTGATTTCAAGGTCTGCTAGTTTTGCAGAACAAAACAATTGGGACAGGGTGCATGCTAACAACAAGTTGTTCATGCTAACACGTAGCACTAGTTCTCAGGAAGGAGAGGCTACACAAAGCCCAAGGAAGGAAGGACAGAATAGCAGGTGAGAAATAGTAGGAATAGAAGAGAATAGACCTGAGGTAAAGAGAGAAGTAACAGAAATACAGGAACAGATGATACTGAGGAGGTCTATGTCATGGTTCCGATTAATGAGACAGATCAAAGAACATTCAGGTATTGTTTTTCTTAAAAGTCTATAATAATGAGAACGAAGCATCGGCACTCATGGATGGATGCCAGAATCTGAATTCTCCTCCCCTGAACACATCGTATCATACAAAATTCCCTCTCATAATTACACATCATTAATCACATTCTCCAATTAGCCCAAAACACAAGCTTCACTTCCGTTCTCGCATGCCATTCCTTAACTTATTTAAACATCCAGGTTAGCATACTCCTCCCATCTTCATTATATTCAGAGCAAACAGTTTAAAGAAAAAGGCTGCCTCTTATATTGTCAGAGCAAAAACATCCAATGTTTGCAGTATTGACATCCGCCCCCCCCCCCCTTACAAGAAGGATAGATCCTGTAATGTAACCAAAAGCATTTGTCAGGGATTATCTCTTGGTTTGTTGGGGTTTCTTTCATGAAACGTTTTGATGAGTCAGTTAGCCTTCACACTGCTAGATTTCACCCAAGTAGCTTCAGACATCGAGTACCCCTTCCATTGTACTAGGTACTGCAATTTCCCTTCAAAAATTCTAGAGTCAAGAATGCCTGTGTGTGTGTCTGACCTGCTACTACAAGGGGCCTGGGTGCCTTCTTAAGGGGAGGTCTTAAGGTGGAGTCCCGAAAAGGTTTCAGCAGGCTGCAATGGAAGACAGGGTGAACTTTCCCTAAAAGCCTAGGGAGTTTTAATTCTACTGTGACGGGGTTGATGATCCTTACGATGGGGAAAGGTCCCAAGAATTTCGGTCCTAATTTCTTGCTGGGTATTTTGAGGCGTAAATATTTAGTTGACAGATAAACCTTTTCCCCAATTTGGAATGTTCTTTGGGGAGCCCTCTTTTTTAAAAAAACAAGTTTTATTGATTTTTTAATATTTACATATACATGTATTTGTGAAACAATATGGTGGTTGGGTAGTTAAAATAAGAAATAACCAGTTGTAAATAGTTCAGGTTACATAAACAGAGATGCCCTCTCTACTTCCCTTAGTTATTACATAGACAAAATAGGCAAGTTAGTACATTTCTAGTTGTAACCTAGTCAATCAACAAAACTTAAAATATATTTTCAGTAATACATATCAATATCCTGGTTTTTTTTTATTGAAAAGTTTTTCAATACATTTTATCTTAAACAAAACAACCCCTCCCCACCCCCTCCCTCCCTTCCCAACCCAACCCCACCCTCCCACCCTCCCCTTCCCCCCTCCCCGACTTCCCAGAGCTAAATACAAGGTATAAAATTAAAAAACAATCATAAACTACCATATGCTAATAACAATAAACTATTAAATCTATCGCACTTTAGCTCTTATAAAATGACTACAAGCAGTATAAATATCCCATCAATACTTATTCAAATGCTAAATGAAACTTTTTAGTCCCATATTTATTCTGGATGTAATCAATCCATTTTTTCCACTCTACAATATATCGTTGTTGCGAATGGTCTTTCAGATACGCTGAAATCTTTGCCATTTCCGCCAGGTTAGAAACTTTTAAAGTCCATTCCTCTATAGTCGGCAGTTCTTCCTTCTTCCAGTATTGCCCTATTAAAAATCTTGCTGCCTTAATTAAGTTCAGCATCAGCTTAATGTCCACAACAGTAGTATCAGTAATAATGCCCAGTAAAAACAATTGCGGACAAAACTTTATCCTTTTCTTAAATATCTTCTGCATATTCCACCAAATTTTAATCCAAAATGCTTTAACCTTTTTACAGGTCCACCATATGTGAAAGTACGTTGCGTCTTCGCCACCACACCTCCAACATTTAGGCTGGTAATTCGAATACATACTTGCTAACTTTTTGGGATCTAAATGCCACCTATAAAACATTTTATAAAAGTTCTCTCTTAAATTTTGAGCTTGTGTAAATTTTACGTTTCTCACCCAAATCTTTTCCCAAGTATCCATTGTAATAACTTCCTGAATGTTCTGCGCCCACTTTATCATACAATCTTTAACAGTTTCTGTTTCTGAATCAATTTCTATCAGTGCAAGATATATCCGTTTAATATGTGCTGGACCCTGATTTCTAATTTGCTTTACCAGATTTTCATCATTCATTAAAAAACCAATTTTCTGATCTTCTTTCCACCTGGCTTGTAGTTGCCCATTTCAATATCCTGTTTTTAAATTTCATCTAATTGCAATAGGATATTCTAGAGTGGCCTATAGTATATAGGAAAAAGCTTAATTTTTGGGTAACCCACAATTCCCTATTTCAATAAAGAATAATTCTTTTGTCTACAAAACTTATATTGTTCGTTACAAAGCATTCTTATGTTTTACCATTAAAGTCTAATTTTCATCTTAAGAAATCACCAGTTATTAGAAATATGTTTTTTGCCTTAACCATTCAACAATTATTAAAATACTATCTTTTATATATAAAATTCTAGATTCTATACTATGGTTCAAAAGTAACCACTGAATATTCTATAAGTCATCTTGACCGTACATCAATTATTAAAATACTATCTTTTGATATGTCATTCCAAGTTCTAAAATATAGTTCAGAGTTATATTCTAAAAGCTTACATTTGTTTTCCTTTACCAATCTAAAAGCTAAATGTAAAATCAGTTATATTTTTTAGGGATTCCCCTTAATCCATAAAAAAGATATTTTTATAGTTTATCTTTAGGAATCCCAAAAGAGAAACAAGTTCAGTTTTTTTTTAATCAAACTCTTGCCTTCCTTTTGTGCCAATCATGCTTCCCTCTTGGCATCTTTAAAATCTCAAATGTATCTTCCTTTCTGTCACTGCATTTTTTTTTGTTTGTCAGCTATGCACGTTGCAGTCAGCTCTTTGCCAGCTGTGTTGTTATCTTATCATTGTAACCATGGTGAGTGTCACATGTTCAGCCATGTTTTGGTTTCATATCTGGCTCTACTACTATGTGCACATGTCCAAAGAAAGTTTTTTTTTTACTTTTCTTTCTCTTTGTGCTGTCTGGTGAGGGAGAGCATGTAGTCAGTTAAGAGTCTTTCTCTGATTAAAGTTTTTTTTTACAGTAGAATATGTTTCGGGTTTTCTTTCTTTTACCTGTTGTGCACCATGCGTCAAATGAACCATGGTTCATCGACCTCTGATAAGGAATTTTTTGATTTACTCCTTTGACATGGTAGCAGAGGATGGTTCGTTTTTTCTTTCAAGAGATGCTGATAAGCGTTTAGGCCAGGGGTGTCAAAGTCAATTTCATTGAGGGCCGCATCAGCATTGTGGTTGCCCTCAGGGGGCCGGGTGGGTGTGGCCTGGGTGGGCGTGGCCTACTGGGTGAACGTGGCTAGAGTGCATATGGCCTACTGGGTGGGCGTGGCCAGCTCTACATCGTTCGCATCAAGGGTACCTATGGGGGCCTGGGCAGGAGTGGGACAGATCTGAGGGTCTCTGGCGAAAGGAGGGTCTCTGGGTCAGGGCCAAGGCAGTGGGGGCCGTTCCCTCACTGTTTCCAGGATGGCTTTGCGGGCCGCATGAAACTACTTCGCGGGCCGGATCCGGCCCCCGGGCCTTGTGTTTGACATGTCTGGTTTAGGCTATTAGTCAGTTAGTTAGGTCAGCGACTGAGGAACGCTGTGCTTAATTACTGAAATATGCCGAAAAAGAAGAGCAGGAGGAAAGGCAAAAAGGAGGCTCATTATCAGTCTGACGCAGAGGAGGAGGCCACTTCACAGAGGCATCTTCCTTCAAATTTACAGACTCCACTTGCTTCTGCCATGCGTCTTGGAGAAGAAGCTGCAGCCTCTGTTGATGATTTAAGGTCAGTCACACCGTCTTCTGATTTTACAAGCTCTCATGCAGCTGCCCCAGAAAGAGTTCACACTCAAGGGGCCCATGCTGAGTTTGAGTGGCTCAGTGCCAGACCTAAAGTTTCACTTAGGAAAGATGAAATTCATTATTCTCCTCTTAGCCCTGAACAAACTCTGCATGAGAAGGCCGTGCAAAGTTATTTTGACCAGATTGAGGCATTTGAACAGGGGCTGTACTAGGGAAAAGCATATGCATCATTGATTAAGCAGCAGAAGAGAGACTCTGCTGTTATTCAAATCCCAGATTCCACCATATTGCCTTCTTCTTCCAAGCCAAGTCCACTCCCACAAGTGGGTGTTGTGTCAGACGAAGGGGAACAGAAAGCACCTGCGTCACAGTCTCATGATGTGCAGGATCAAATGACACAAAAGGCTACAGTGCTGCCTGAAGCAAATGTTATAACACCATCTGCTGGTGAATCTGTTTTACAAGATAGAGATGAATTACTATTTGTACTACAGGAGCAAATGCAGAGAATGCAGTACGCATTTTCACAGATGTCTATTCATCAATCAATGCTTCAAGGTGCAACACCTCTTCGAGATGTATCTGTACAAAAGCCAATCCATTTATCGGGAGCTCCAGCCCGATGGTGCTAGAATCCCTATTTATTTATTTATTTATTTATTTATTTATTTATTTGTATTTGTATACCGCCCTTCTCCCGAAGGACTCAGGGCGGTGAACAGGGCAACAATAAAAAATACAAAAATACAAACATTAAAAAAGATTAAACAAATGCCCAGAGACTAACAACAATAAGTTAAAATACATTAAAAACTGTATTAAAAATCCCAACCCATCACCCATCAGGCCAGGCCGGCTTGTTCAAACAGATAGGTCTTCAGATCGCGTCGGAAGGAGCGAAGGTCGGGAGCCATCCGGAGCTCAGCTGGCAGATGATTCCACAAATCTGGAGCGCCCACAGAGAAGGACCTCCCCCTGGGGGCCACCAGACGACACTCTCTGACTGGTGGCACCCTGAGGAGGCCCTCTCTGTGGGAACGCACGTGGCGGAGGGAAGTCGATGCTGGCAGCAGGTGATCCCTAAGGTACTCCGGACCCATGCCATGTAGGGCCTTGAAAACCATAACCAAAACCTTGAATCTCACTCGGAAGACAACTGGAAGCCAATGCAGCTCACGGAGCAGAGGTGTAACATGGGAGTATCGGGAAACTCCCAACACAACTCTCGCGGCTGCATTCTGTACCAGTTGGAGCCTCCGAGTGGTCCTCAAGGGAAGCCCCATGTAGAGAGCATTGCAGTAGTCCAGACGAGAGGTCACGAGCGCATGAGTGATCGTACGCAAGGCATCCCGGTCTAGATAGGGCTGCAACTGGCGCACCAGGCGAACCTGAGCGAAGGCCCCCCTAGTCACAGTAGTTATATGATCTTCCAGGGTAAGCTGTGAATCTAGGAGGACTCCCAAGTTGCGAGCCCTATCTACGGGGGGTAATAATTCACCCCCCCATAGAAAGAGATGGAGTAATCTGATCATCCCGAGATGCCGATACGTACAGCCACTCAGTCTTGTCGGGGTTGAGTTTGTTAAGGTAAAAATCACCTTAGTAGAGGGCGAAGGATCGTGCCTCAGAGAATGCATGATGTGCATGAAGGAAAGAAATAAAACACGACGCATCATCCTACTAAATACCTTTTAATTACAAAAATATACAAACTAAATATATTATAAAAGAGAGCTAGCTGACTACATCCTAACGTAACAGAGAGTAACAGCAAAAGTGTGAAGGACAATAAAGAATAACTGTGAGAACCTTTTTCTAGACATGCGCACTAAACTGTCTGAAACCATAACATATGAGATTCACTATGGTTACCAGATAGGTTATCATAACAGGTGCAGAGAGCAGGGGAAGAGTACAGTTAGAAATGAACTTTTCTGACGAACAAAAAAAAAACGTGCAGTGACATTCCCCTTCTTTCGTCAGCAAAGTGAAGACTCAAGTAAGGCAAATCTTCTCACGCAGATACTCGTGCTGGGCTGTAGAAAGTGGTTTGTTCAGCATATCAGCAATTTGATCACGTGTAGGCACATACTGTAATGACACAAAACCTTGTTTAACCAGTTGCCTTATGTTTTGATATCGGATGTCAATGTGTCTGGACCTTGAACCTGTAAAACGTGTTTCAGAAATATAAACCACAGATTCGTTATCTTCCAACACAGTGATCGGTCGAATCGGATGTGTCCAGATATCTGTGATTAAAGCATCAAACCAGGTTAAAGAATTGCATGCATCAGACACACAAGCATACTCAGCTTCTGTAGAAGAACAAGAAACAAAATTCTGTTTACGCATATGCCAGTAAACAGGACATCCATTTAAAAACATCATGTAACCTGAAGTACTTTTTCGTGACTTCTTATCACTTGCCCAATCTGAATCTGCATAACAACACAGCTCTGCATAGTCAGTATGTGTTGGTTCCAACAACAACTTCATGTCTTTGGTGTGTCTTAGATACCTCAATAACTTTTTAACACATGTCCAATGAAACTGTTTTGCCTTGCCTACATGTCGTGATAAAAGATTAACACTAAGTGCAATGTCGGGTCTAGTCCAACTACTAATATATAACAGCGACCCAATGACTGAGCGATATAGTGTTTGATCTTCGAACTCAGGACTTGGTTCATGTGCCAAATTGTGAAAATCGGTTTGCATGGGTATACTCACAGGCTTAGCATCCTCCATGTTGCAGTGATGTAACAGTTGTTCAATCTTCTCTTCTTGTGTGAGACTAAACCCCTTCTGAGTTTTGACAATTTGAACACCTAAATAAGTGTTGATACATCCTAAAGACTTCAATGTGAAAAACTTTTGTAAAGCTTTAGCAAAAAACTCACTCATCTGCTCATTTGGACCAATATAAACAATATCATCGACATAAACAAGAATTATCTCATACCTATTACCGGATCTTTTAGTAAACACGCATTCATCTGTTTCGGACTTAATAAAGCCCATTGAATTTAGTTTGTCAGAAAGACATAAGTACCACATTAAACCAGACTGTTTCAGACCATAAAGACTTTTGTGTAGAAACCAGGTATCCCCTTCTTGCTGTCGAAAACCTGGAGGACCTTTCACGTAGATGTCCTCGTCAAGATCAGCGTGTAGATAAGCCGTTTCAACGTCGAACTGAAAAACCTCTAGGCCAAGGATAGTTGCAGTGGCTAATGCAATTTTCACACTCTCAGTCCGCACTGTGGGTGAGTATGTATTTGTATAGTCCTCAGGATAACGTTGAGCGAAACCCTGGGCTACGAGTCTGGCCTTGTACAACGACTCACCATTCGGCTTCTTTTTGATCCTGTAGACCCATCGAGTGCCAATAACTTTCTTGTTTGCTGGAGGGCTTGCAGGTGTAAACACTTGGAGTTTCTTTAGACTGTCCATTTCAGCCTGCATTGCCTCAAACCATTTATCTTGTTCTGCCTCTGGAAGATGTTTGATCTGTGTGAACTTCTCAGGTGGAAGTGTAACATTACAAATCAAAGGTACAGGTGTTTTCGTTACTTGCCACGAATAACGTTTTGGAGGGATTCCCTTTGTGGTCCTCTTGGAACGTCTCGGACCAACCGTCCATTCTTCTTCCATGTCGTCCTCGTCTTCATCATCGTCGCCGGCAGCAACATCGGCGGCTTGCGAGGACGGAACAGTAGGTTGAGAAGAACTCGTGGAAGGGACAACCTCCTGTGAATCTTGATCATCTGGTCGTGTGGCATCAGCAACATCATCTCTAGGAAAATAAACTCCAGGATCATTAGAATGAATCCTGGACCAGTCAGCATCTTCCTCAAAAGTAGCAGATTGTGAAACCACAATAACATGATGAGAGTCAATGTATTTGCTCCATTTTGAATTATCGTCAATACCCATAAATCTCATCCTTTTTGCTGCAGGACCCCCTTTCTTTCTTTGGGCTAAAGGAATATTGACCATAGCATAGGAACCAAAGATATGGAGATGTGAGAGATCAGGCTTATGTCCATACAACATGAAATAAGGGGTCTGATTTATCACACTACTCCAAGTACGGTTGATGATATGGTTAGCATATTTGATAGCTTCACCCCAGTATGGAAGACCAAGGTTGGCGTCTTCAAGAAGGCAACGCATCATGGTTTGCAAAACCCCATTTCTGCGTTCTGCCACTCCATTCTCAGCTGGAGTATAAGGAGCAGATGTCTGATGTACTATCCCATTCTTACGCATCCAGTCCTGGAAACGCTGAGACATGAATTCAGCACCGCGATCACTCTGGATTCTGGCAATGTTGACCTCGAATTGGGTATAGACAAGACTAGCAAAGTCTTTAAAGATCTGAAAGGTCTCAGATTTTTCTTTCATAGGATATACATATCCATATCTAGAATAATTATCAACGATTGTCAAGAAATATCTTTTACCACCAAGTGTTGGTGCAAAAGGACCAACTATGTCAGTGTGTACCAAATCAAAAATGCGTGTTGACAGGCGTGTAGCGTGCTTTGGAATTGCTGCTGCCTTGGATTTGGCTTTCTTGCAGACAGCACAGTCCAAGAACACCTTACACCCCTTTAGATCCAAACCTCTTGCGAACTCTGGCATCTTCTTCAGAACACGGAAACTGGCATGACCCAATCTTCTATGCCACTTATGGATACACCTGGAATGCAAAGGTTTACCTGTTAGTGAATTCTCAACATAAGCATTTTTATTAGGAGCCCCAGGCTTGCGGTGAGCAACCTGTGTCTTTTTTGTATTTTTATTATCTTTAGGAACCTTTGGAGTAGCAACAGGATCTCTCTCTGGGACGCCTCTCTCTGGGCCTGTGCTTTTTGGAACGTATATACTTGCCTGCTCTTGCTGCTTAGACTTTGGTTTTATGTAATAAACACCACCAATCAACACAGTTTCAGCAACAATATCTCCATCTTTGACTATATAACTTGCTTTTTCAAGATGGTGGACCTGAAAATGAGAAAACCTAGACAAATGACTCTGACTAAGCAAATTACTACTAGCAGACGGAACGTAGTAAACACCTGGAATGAGAGCACCGAGCTCTTCAATATAAACAGTTCCTTTTCCCATGACCTGAACAGGATGATTTGAAAAAGAGTAAAGTTCACGAAGTTCAGGTTCAGGCTCGTGCAGCTCTGTGTAAAGCTCTTTTCTGTAGGTAACATGTAATGCTGCTCCGCTGTCCAAAGTCCAAAGAAGTCGTCTGTCGTACTCTGGTTGAGGCTGTGGATTGTTGGTCACAACCAATGTGACAAGTGGAGCTTGTGGATCACGCCTGGAACCACGACCACGACCTTGTCGTCTGCCTCTACCTCTGCCTCCTCTGGAATCTGTTCCTCTGGGCTGGTATGTGACGGGCGCTGGAACTCGTTGGGGACAATCCCGGGTGGCATGTCCCACACGATTGCAGATGTAGCATCTTGGCATCCTTGGAACGTAGGCCCTTCCACGGAAGGCACGCCTCACTGGAGCTCTTGATGTAAGTGGTTCCCTTAAATGTGGCGCAGCTTGCATAAGTGCCTCCTCTTCAGTTAAAATTCTGCATACATGATCTACTGTGCGTTGAGCAATAGGCACTTG
>JAKJMR010012595.1:0-15095 GCA_024449315.1 Daboia siamensis | reverse complement strand
CTCAGGCATTTTTTCCTCTTTCCTTCGCCGTGGATACCCTCCCCCTGTGTTGAGGGGCGGCGGCGTTGATTCCACCGTTTCTGCAGCCTGGAAATTCCATCGGGAGTTGTCAGCTGGCTGGCGCCGCTCTCAGCGACGCGTAGTCCTCCCTCTTCTTCCGGATGATTGATGGTGGCTTTGAGGCCCAGATATCGGCCTCGGTTTCTGCCCCGTCGCGGTGGACTTGCTGGGAAATGCCTGGATTTTACATTGTTGCTGGGAATGTCTCTTGCTCGCTTTTTTTGCTTGCTATGGAAACATCATTAGGACCAGCGGGTGGACGTTTGTGGGAGAGGCTATTTCTGCTCCCCCTTTTGGAATGGCGGCAGTGGCCGGCTGCCCGAAGATCGGCAGCGGCCTGACTTATTTCCTATGCTGGCAGCTATCATGGCCGCTTTAATGCTCGGCTGGATCAAGATCTCCCCAGTGACAGTCTGGTTTGGGCCTGGACCTGACCGTGGTGGGAGGACGGTCTTGGATTGTTCATCGACCGCCCCACTGGTGTGAGAGACCAGTTGGGGCAGGCCCGGCCCTGGACTCTTTGCTCTCTCCACCTCAGGTTGGACTCCTCAGCCGGAGTGAGAGGACGGCTGGGGCTTCCTCCCTGCGCCATCTCAGGTGAGAGCTGAGCTGGACTGGTGGACTGAGAGATACATCTACCGGACTTAATATTATTCCATCTAGACACCATCATCTTATTGATTCACCCATTGTAAATAATTGTAATCTTGCCCTATGTGGATATGCTACTGTTTTATGGTTTGTTATCGTTACTCTGGAGCTGATCTGTATGCCCTTAGGGGGGTTTTTCCCTCTTGGGCACGACCAGCCGCCTGTTTCCACTCTCCCCTTAATGACGAGCCCAATTGCTGGGACTCCGAGAGGTGGCTGGGCCTAGACAGGGCCAGTGTTGAGACACGCTAAGAGGCCCCTGATACATTTTTTAGCCGGTTGTTTTAAAAGGTTAGGGAGGGGGAGGGATAATAGACTGGGGAGGGAATCATTAACCGGCGCTCAGCCTGGGACTGTTAGGGATCCCAACGAAACGGGGTTGGGGGAGGTGGTTGCTGGTTCTGTGAATGTTGGGGTGGGGCTTCAAATCCCCACGACGATAGGGAATGGCAGCAGGTGGTTGCACGGAGGGCCATATCAACATCTGGGATCGCGCCCCCGCTGTCTACGTGCGGTGGCGCGCTCCGACCCTCCGGTTAGCACCCTTTTGCCCGGGGATGAGGGTGATCAGGCCCCTGAGCTTAGGCTGGTTTATTTTAACGCCAGATCCGTCGTTAATAAGGCTCCCCTCATTCAGGAATTGATTGAGGAGGAATGTGCGGATCTGGCGTGCATTACGGAGACTTGGTTGGGCTCAGAGGGAGGGGTTCCTCTGACTGAGTTATGCCCTCCAGGTTTCCGTGTGCTACACCAGCCACGGGCTCAGGGTAGGGGCGGTGGGGTGGCAGTGGTTATCCGGGAGACTTTATGTCCGCGGGAGACCACCATTGTCCAAACGGCCGGGAGTGAATCCCTCCTCCTGAGATGTGGTCCTCGGGTTCAGTTGGGCTTGTTGCTCACATACCTGGCGCCCAGCTGTGTGGCAACAGCCCTGCCCGAGCTGCTCGATACTCTCTCAGGGTTGGCGGTGGAGTTCCCCAGGCTTATAGTTCTGGGTGACTTCAACCTGCCTTCACTGGGAGGGTCGTCTGAGTTGGCTCGGGAGTTCATGGCCTCCATGATGACCATGGGCCTGATCCAAGTTATTGAGGGCCCGACTCATGTGGGGGATCATACTCTCGACCTGGTGTTCCTGTCTGGACAATGGTTGGATGATCTGGGAGGGGGTTCACCAACCATTGTTCCCCTGTCATGGTCAGATCATTATCTCCTGCGGCTGGTCTTCCGTTACGCCACCCCCCGCCGCTGGGCTGCGGAACCGACCAGGTGGTTCCGCCCCAGGCGCCTAATGGACCCGGAACGGTTCCAGATGGCGCTTGGGTTTATACCCATCGCCCTTACCCACAGCCCAGTCGATGCCCTGGTGGATGCCTGGGAAAGGGCGGCCTCCGGGGCACTTGACTGTGTTGTACCCTTGCGACCTCTAACCCGGTGCAGATCCCGTTGGGCTCCATGGTTCTCTGTGGAGCTCCGGGAGATGAAGCGTCGGAGACGGGGCCTAGAGAGCGGTTGGAAGTCCAGCCGATCCGAATCTGACCGATTGCAGTTAAGATCTTTCATAAGGTCTTATCTTGCAGCGATAAGGACGGCGAAGTCTAATTACTTCGCTGCCCTCATCGCGTCCGCAGATAATCGCCCGGCCGCCCTGTTTAGGGTGACTCGCTCCCTTCTTAACCAGGAGGTGAGGGAGGATCCCTTACAGCAGGGGTGTCAAACTCAATTTCATTGAGGGCCACATCAGCATTATGGTTGCCCTTGGGGGGCCGGGTGGGTGTGACCAAGTGGGCGTGGCCGGGTGGGCATGGCCAGCTCAATGCTGCTCACTCAGCACAGCTTACTCGAAATGCCTGGGTCAGGAGAGAACAAGTTGCACCAGCTAATTTCATGTGGGGAAATCTCATTGCCCCACAAGCTCTTCACCTCCCCAAACATCTGCAGCCAAGCATGTGCAGAGGATGGAAAGGGCCTTCTTCCCAAGCCTAGGCATGATTGGTAGTTTGTTAGCTCAGATGTAGATAGCCTCCTAGTCTCCAAGCTGAGAGAGAGAGAGGGGGGAGGGAGGGAGAGAGAGAACCTTCTTCTGCCTTGACAGATCTCTGGAGAGCAAGAGGAGGCAGGGAGCAGCACTTCCCAGTCCTGCATGAGGGAGGCTGGCCCTTCTTGAAAGGGAATCCCCATTTCCACTCATCCATGGATGGAGGAAAAAATCAGCAATCCACCATCACTCAGAAGCTGGTCTAGCAGCCACAAGGACTACTCAGCCTCCATTTCTGATCAGATTCTGATATTTTCAGAGCTGCCTTCCAGTCTCTCATTGCAAGGAGGGGGGGAGAAATCAAGCTTTCCCAAATAGGAAACAAGGAACCACTTGCTCCATTTTTTCCCAACAACTCTCCTATGTCCATGAAGCCCAGAAATAGAGTTCAAAATCCCTGAAATATCCATCCAAAATTTAGCTTTTGCAAGCAATGCTGGTTAGTTCTTTCAAGGTCTGTCAGTCTGTCCTTTGGGGGAGACCCAAAACATCCCTCCATTGATTTCAACATATTTTCCACCAAGAATCAGACTGAGCATAATGTGGTTTGGGGACCTAGGGGGCAAGGGGATGGGGCTCATGGGGGCACTGGCAGGGATGGCCCGTGGAAAAGGAGGCCAGCGGCATGTGATCCAGGCTGGGAACATGTGGGGGGGAGCAACTCCAGGACAGAGGGATGGAGCCAGTCTGGGCACTGCCCAAAATTGCAGGAGCGTGGCTGCTGCCTCACTCTTGTGGCTCCAAAGGGCTGCCCAGCATTCTGCCTCACCCTCCCAACTCTCCGCAGCCCCAGGCCTGCTTGCACTGAAGGGCACAAGGAGACTTTGAAACTGACAGCACATTTTCTCCTCCACACAAATCTGGAGACATTCCCAGGCCACCAAGGCCCAGGGCTGTGGTGTTCACAGAGCCAAGGGTGGCACCTACTCTGGAACAGTTGAGGCGCAAAGGAGCATCTGGGTATGCCCCAGCATGACTCCTGCTGAAAGAAACTTGGCAGTAGTGTCCCTGAGGGGCAGGCAGGGTGGCAAAAACAGTTTTTAGTGCTCAGCTCTACTATACCACCCAGACCCAGCCTGTAAAATATCCGGCTGCAGCTTCTCCTCCAATTGGTCCCGCTTTCCCTGCACAGATCAAATGGGAGATCCGCTCCAGGTTTTCCAGCCCGCCCACCCGCCCAGTTCCTGAGTCCAAGGCATCCTTAGAGCTAAGGAGCTGCCCTGGCTACTGCGTTCCTACCTGCCTTTCAAGTTGGGATAGACTGCAGCTGTTCTTCAACTTTAGAAGGAAAGACACCCAGACCCCAGCCTGTAAAAAATCATACTCTGCCTCCGGCTGGAGCTTCTCCAGTCCTTTCGCTGCGGCCTTAAAACATTCCTTTTCCATCAGGCTGACCTGGACTGACAGGGATTTTTAAAATGTTTTTAACTTATTGGGGCTGCTAGTTTAATTCTTTTTTTTTTTAAACTTTTGTATTATTGTATTTTTATTGTTGTTAGCCGCCCTGAGTACTTCGGGAGATAGGGCGGCATATAAGTCCCAAAAATAAATAAATAAATAATAAATTGGTCCCGCTTTCCCTGCGCAGACCAAATGGGAGATCCGCTCCAGGTTTTCTAGCCAGCCTGACCATTTCCCGAGTCAAATGCATCCTTAGAGCTAAGGAGCTGCTCTGGCTACTGCGTTCCCCGCCTGCCTTTCAAGTTGGGATAGACTGCTCTTCAACTTTAGAAGGAAAGACACCCAGACCCCAGCCTGTAAAAAATCACACTCTACCTCCGGCTGGAGCTTCTCCTCCAGTTGGTCCTGCTTTCCCTGTGCAGACCAAATGGGAGATCCGTTCCAGCTTTTCCAGCCAGCCCGGCAGAGGAGCCATCTGCGGCTCTTTCTCTGGCTGCCTCAAGTCTGTCTTCCTGCCTGGGCACTTCTCCCCCTCACCGGCTGGGTGTTGCTCCCTTCCCCCCCAGCCTACCTCACTCCCTCCTACCTACCTGGAGACTAACAGCTGCAAATGGTGCTGGGCTCCACCAGCCCACGTGCACTTGCCTCCTACTGAGCAAGTGCTCAGCCGGGCTGGCACCAAGGTGGTGGGGGCCGGACCTTTGTAATTTCCAGGAGAGTTGTGCGGGCCGGATTCAATCATGTGGCGGGCCGTTTGTGGCCCGCGGGCCTTGTGTTTGACATGTCTGCCTTACAGGGACGAGCCGAGGAGTTTAGTCATCATCTTGCAGACAAAATCGCTCAGATCCGGACCGGTCTGGACTCTGACTGGGCAGAATCTGACGTGGAGGAATCGGACGGTCTTGAGCATGTTATCTGGACTGAGTTCGATCCTGTTTCCCCTGATGATGTGGACAGGATCATGGGGAGGCTGAGCACCACCACTTGTTTATTGGATCCGTGCCCCTCCTGGCTAGTTTATGCGGCCCGGGAGGAGACACGAGGCTGGTTCCAGGCAGTAATAGCTGCTTCTTTGGAGGAGGGTGTCTTCCCTGCCGCTTTAAAGGAGGCGGTGGTGAGACCCCTCCTCAAAAAGCCTGCCCTGGACCCGGCTGTCTTAAATAACTATCGTCCAGTCTCCAACCTTCGCTTTCTGGCGAAGGTTGTTGAGAGTGTGGTGGCGCATCAACTCCCTCTGTTCCTGGAGGAAACTGATTATCTGGACCCGTACCAATCGGGCTTCAGGCCCGGATACAGCACGGAGACGGCATTGGTCGCGCTGGTGAATGATCTCTGGAGGGCTCGGGACAGGGGTTGTTCCTCTGTCCTAGTCCTATTAGATCTCTCAGCGGCTTTTGATACCATCGACCATGGTATCCTACTGCGGCGTCTCAGGGGGTTGGGAGTGGGAGGCACCGTTTTACGGTGGTTCTCCTCCTATCTCCTGGGCCGTTCGCAGTCGGTGTTGACGGGAGGGCAGAGATCCGCCCCGAGGCCTCTCATTTGTGGAGTCCCTCAGGGGTCGGTTCTCTCGCCTCTTCTGTTCAACATCTATATGAAGCCGCTGGGCGAGATCATTCGTGGTTTCGGGGTGGGGTATCATCAGTACGCTGATGATACCCAACTTTTTCTTTCCACCCCGAACCAACCCAGCGATGTCCTCTCCGTGATGTCCCGTTGTCTGGAGGCGGTCCAGGTCTGGATGGGGAGAAACAGGCTTCGTCTCAATCCCGCCAAGACTGAGTGGCTGTGCATATCGGCATCTCGGGTTAACCAAATTATTCCATCTCTAACGATGGGGGGTGAGGTGTTACCCCCCGTTGATAGGGCTCGCAACTTGGGCGTCCTCCTGGATTCACGACTCAATTTTGAAGATCATATAGGAGCCGTGACCAGGGGGGCTTTTGCCCAGGTTCGCCTGGTGCGCCAGTTGCGACCCTATCTGGACCGAGATGCCCTACGCACAGTCACTCATGCGCTCGTGACCTCCCGTTTAGATTACTGCAATGCTCTCTACATGGGGCTGCCCTTGAGGACCACTCGGAGGCTTCAGCTGGTGCAGAATGCGGCCGCGCGAGTTGTGATGGGGGTTTCCCGATACTCCCATGTAACACCTCTACTCCGCGAGCTGCATTGGCTTCCGGTTGCCCTCCGGGTGAGATTCAAGGTGCTGGTGATGACCTATAAAGCCCTAAATGGCTTGGGTCCGGGATATCTGAGGGAACACCTGCTGCCGGCATCAAGCTCCCTTCGTCCAGTGCGGTCCCACAGGGAGGGTCTTCTCAGGGTGCCGCCGGTGAGAGATTGCCGGCGGATGACACCCAGGGGTAGGGCCTTCTCTGTGGGTGCGCCTGCCCTTTGGAACCAGCTGCCGGTGGAGTTGAGGACTGCTCCCGACCTCCGTTCATTTCGTCGGGACCTGAAGACCTGGCTCTTCGAGCTCTCTGCCCCAGGCTGAGAATTTTTAATTTTAATTTAGTCCAATTGGGTTTTTTTTTAATTAATACAGGGATTATTATAATTTATTTTAATTTGTTTTTAACTTTTATATTTGTGTTTTTAATTACCCTGTAAACCGCCCTGAGTCCTTCGGGAAAGGGCGGTATATAAATGTAATAAAATAAATAAATAAATAAATAACTGGATTAAGAGAGGATACAGCTTGATCCAAATTATTTTGTTTAACCTGGAGAAAATGCTGCAGTTTTTTTCTGTCTGTAGACTTCTGGTCTCACAGCAGTGTTTCTCAGCCTTTGTAATTCTTAGGATAAGTGGACTTCCATTCCCAGAATTCTCCCACCAGACCACATATCATAAAATTGCTGGGGTTTTCAAACCCTGTCTTATAGGATGACTTCAAGAACTCCGCAATAGGTGGATAGAAGAATAGGCAACGATAGTTCCCTTTAGACCAGGGGTGTCAAACTCAATTTCATTGAGGGCCACATCAGCATTGTGGTTGCCCTCAGGGGGCCGGGAGGGTATGGCCAGGGTAGGCATGGCCTACTGGGTGGGCGTGGCTAGAATGTGTATGGCCTACTGGGTGGGCATGGTCAGCTCTACATCGTTCACATCAAGGGTGCCTATGGGGGCCTGGGCAGGAATGGGACAGATCTGAGGGTCTCTGGCAGAAGGAGGGTCTCTGGGCCAGGGCCAAGACAGTGGGGGCCGTTCCCTCACTGTTTCCAGGATGGCTTCGCGGGCCACATGAAACCACTTTGCGGGCCGGATCTGGCCCCCGGGCCTTGTGTTTGACATGTCTGCTTTAGACAGTCCCATGAACTGACTCGTAAATACATCTTCCCCAGCCTGCCTATTGACACCAGGTTGAGGAACGTTATCCTTTTTTTCATTTGCTCTATGGTTATGATTGCTTAAAATACAATATAGTTGGTGGAGGAAGAAAATGCAGATTTGTTTTTAAAAAAGGTGTTTGTGCTGTTTTTTGGAGGTCCAGTTTTTCAGAAGGGAATTTGGTGATTTTTATTATTATGTGGAAAAACATTCTGTATCAGTTCAGAATTGTTTCTTGGTGTATCTGGTGTTTTGGGTTTCTGTCTTCAACTCCACACTGATTTCCTTTGCACTGCATTATCTTTCTGGAGAGCTCTCAGTCCTCAGAAAGATTTTTCGAGGGAGGCAAACGCTGCGGTAGAGAACAAAGTTTAAAAAAGTGCTTCTACCCTGCTTAGTTATTTCAGTGTCTCACATTGGCTGCTCTCATGTCTCTTTGGTATTTAGCTTCTATTTCTGTTTTAGTTGAGGAAACAGTAAATCAAGGAGGCTCTTTTGTTTTCATTTACCAAATGTGCGGCTCAATTTATAGGAAAGCTGAAGCTGTAATTTGATCTTCGGGAGATATATTGTTTTGTCCAACTTTATAGTCAGGTATATTGTAGCCTTGCATTCACACCTACTAAAACTATTACATTAATTCGGAGTAAAAGAAAGGACAAGGGTGTGAGCGTGCAATCTATTTTTTTTTGCCAGGGGTGTGGTTGTATAATGATTGGCTGGACAACTTGGAGAAAGCTAGTTTCTAGACCATGCAGTTATTTCACAACTGAAGTTTTTGCTAACTTCAGTACTGTGTGGCTTCGTGGCAATTAAGATGTCAGGAATTAAGCAATCATTAGGCAAAGGTAAGTGGTGCACTTACATTAAGAACAAACGCAAGATTAGTCTTAATATATGCAGGGGATTAAACGTGACACATACCTGTATAAAGCAGAAAACGTGCCTTTCATAGGAGGCAGTGCAGTGCCAATATATTGCAGTTCGCTCTTTTCCACAGATGCTAAGGATAGCTCCCTTTGTTATTGTCAGGTTCATTGGAATGAGACCTGATGCACCACTAGGGACTGGGACTGGGACCAGCACTTCTGTCGCTAAGTTATGCAGTTGTTAAGTGAGTCACATCTGATTTTGACTTTTTGCTCCTGCCTTTAGGTGAATCATGTGGTGGGTTAAATAAATCCAGCTTGTCGGAAACCCCCTGTGAAGATTACAGTTGAGGACTATCTTTACAGAGCACTCTAGTAGAAATAGTCATGGCAAAGGAATATTGGTTTTCTTTGTAAATAAGCATAGGGCTATTCAACCTTTTCACCCATTGTACCACTTTTAGGATATGGCAACATCCAAATACCACCAGTTGCCTAGCAAGGTGTCAAAAACTTGATGACCAAAAAAAAAAGGAAAAAAGTGATGAAGTACAGGTAGTTCTCGACTTACAACAGTTCGCTTAGTGACTGTTCGAAGTTACAATGGCACTGAAAAAATGAATCAGTTGCCAAGCATCTGAATGTAAATCAAAAGACTGTGGAGATGCTGCAACATTCCAGCTGATCGGCGCTTCTTCTGGAAGATCAGCGCTGAGCTCCATCTGAAGCCTGGCGCTGATCCTGACGTTTCTGCTGAGCCCTGACAGCCCTGCAGCTCCATCCATCTCTCACGGTGCTGCCACCAGTTCAGCTCATTCCCCTTCCCCTCCATCACTTTTCTAGGATGGTCACGTACCACCTGCCAGGTGCCAATGTACCACAGGTGGTACCCGTACCACTGGTTGAAAAGCCCTGAATAAGCACACACATCATTTTTGTTTATTTAAATTTCATATTTCTAAACCACCCATCTCCCTCAAAAGATTTACTTGATTTGTTCAGTTTCAGCTTCATGTATTATGTGAACCTAGTTTAATCAGGATTGTGAACTGTGGTTAATGGCTTTCAATGATACTCATGCCGCAAGTGTAACTTCAACAAACTAACGCTTAAGTAGAGCTTGTTGTAACTCATTCTGCGATATAAATCTATCTACCTTTGTGTGTTACACAAAACTACTCTTTAGGAATGCAAGAATGAGTTTTAGGATCATGAGTTTTCTATCCTTCCTATCTTTTGCTGTGAGGATCTAGGAAACATATTCTGTTTAAATCAACCCAGTTTACTTGGTTCAGCAAGGCCAAGAGCTTTATTAGTGTTCATTCTGGGTAACAGGGTTGGAAATGTGTTTGTTTAGATTTGGACAGAGCTGCCAATTGTTAATAATTGTATAATTAAATATGGCAATTAGCAAAAAAAAAGCCTCCAGTCTTTATGCCAGATGAGCAATGGGGAGTGGAGAAGAGGATTTGATTTTAAATGAACATAGCATGCAAACAAGTTTTTCAAAGCATGGGTATAACTTCGTGGCTAGGAAAATATGATGAATTTGGGATGTCCTTGTGACACTTTTAGCATTTTTATCTATTGAGATTTGGCCTACAAGAGGTTTTGAGAACTTTTGACTAATTCCATAATGCTTCATGTTGTCATTTGGACAACGCAGCTATGCAGTATAAACTGACTCCTTTCCGTATTGGGTCTCGAAGTGATGGAATTTTGATTTCTAAAAAGATTTAACCTGCAGGCTAATAATTGTATTGCCTGGATTTTTATTTTTTTTACAATTGTCAGAAAAGGTAAAAGAATTGATCTGTTTCAAATAAAAGTTTAAGCATTGTGATGGCTGGCTTGACTACTCTGAGGAGTTGTGTAATGAATATGTGATTAACCTAAGTTGGATATTTTTATGTCATTTTGAAACATTTATGGAAGAAAATAATCAAGCTGCATTTTTTATTCCTGTGGGGAAATTATAGAAATATTTAACAAGCTAGTAAACATGGACATAAAAGTTCCTTGCAGATGTTTATGTTGCACAAAAGATTATAACATTGTCCTGCATTCATGTACTTTGGAACATCTGTCATCCTTTGTCACTCACAAAGCCATTCACATTTAGAGAAGTTTGATAATGCAATCTTCTTGGAATGCTAGTATTTTTAGAATGCATATGGGAAATAATGCATGTACATGTTTTGCCAGTGAATGTTTATCTTTCTATAGAAAAAATATGAATAAACTTCTGCATTTTCATTTAGCAGTGGATTTCCCGCTATAATCTTGCCAGAACGCATAATGAACAAGCTATTAAACACTAAGAACCTAAGTGGATTTCTCCAAGTTTCTTATTTTTATCTTGGGAAAACAACCTAATTATGAAGAAAACAACTTGGACATTTTATAACTATAAACATGGTAATAGTTTCTAATATTTCAGTGTGATAGAAAGGAACATCCAGTTTTCACAGTTAGTCTCTTGGTCATGTGGACAACTTTTGTGAAGCTTTGAGTCACATTTCATTTTGTGACATGTGTTGAGAGCTTCGCAGCAATAGATTCAGGTAGGAAAACACTCCCCAAATATTTCTGATATGTGACTTATCACATGACGTAAGAGTGATTTAAAAGTCATTCACCTTAAATTCATATCCCTTGTGTGTGTATTGTACTGTCACATTATTTCCCGATTGATCTAGATATTATAGAGAGGCAATTTTAAGTGAGTCACTACCACTTCTTTTTGTCATGTTTATGTAGTGCATATTGGAGATGGTTACCATTTGAGAGCTGTATGCAACGAAATCTCATTTTAATGTGTGCAGATTAGTGTACATTTAAAGTGACAATAAACTTATTCCCTTTCCTTCCCTTCCATTATGTTGTAGCAGGTAGTATTAGCTCTGAAAGTTGGCAGCAGGTGAGGTTGTTGCGATAGTTAATTCACAAATTGATGGAGGGGTTTATCAGTGAATAGACCTGCCCAGCTCATCAATTAATATGAAGGCTGTTAGAAACTTAAAAAAAGTATCTCTGTCTGAATAAATAAGAAGATTAATTGATTCTAAATGGAAAATAGTTCAGTTGCTGCAATTTTTATAATCCCATCCCTTTCATCTTAGTTGGTCTTCCAAGAGAAGACTCTTGAGAATCTTGCTTGGAAAGATTTATTTTCAGTTTGAATTAATAAAGGCAGTTTCTTGGGAAGAGGCTGTAGAGCAGGGGTCTTCAAACTTGGCCCTTTTATGACTTGTGGACTTCAACTCCCAGAATTCCTCAGCCCAGCATGCCTGGCTGAGGAATTCTGGGAGTTGAAGTCCACACGTCATAAAAGGGCTGTGTTTGAAGACCCCTGCTGTAGAGTTATCAGCTTGGTGCTTCTCCAACTGTTGGAGGGTAAGACTGGATAGAAAGAAGCCAGACACACGGAGCTAATAAGTGAAGAGAGAGTTCTTGACTCCTATGCAAACACAATGCAATCTGTAATTACAAGACTTTATGTATATAAATTCCTTTATACAGGTAGTCCTTGTATGACTACAATTGGGACCAGAATTTTCACTGCCAAGGAAGGGGCTTGTTAAGTGAGTCATGCCCAGTTTTATGACCTTTTCTGGCACGATTGTTAAGCAAATCACTGCAGTTGATTCATGTAGTCATTAAGCAAACCAGGCTTCCCCATTGACTTTCCTTCTTGGAAGCCAGCTGGGCAGGTTGCAGGCGGTGATCACTTGACCGTTGGACACTGCAGCTGTCATAAATACATGCCAGTTTCTAAGCACCCCAATTTTGATCATGTAAGTGTGGGAATGTTGTGATGGTCCTAAACGTGAAGATCAGTAGTAAGTCACTTTTTTTTTAGTGCCATTGTAACTTTGAACGGTTACTAAACAAATGTCTTTGAGTTGAGAACTACCTGTATGTATCTATAGTGACTTAACTATGTATTCTAATACTTAACCGATGACTTAAAATTTTAAATTTTATAATTCAGCTACCATTCTTCCTCTTCCTCCCACACTACTTTATTGGAATGCCAACAGCTTCTCCCCTTAATACTCTTTTTATCCAGGTCTTGGCTTCTGAACCATGTGCCACAGTCTGCATATCTACGGTAATTCAAGGCTGCATTTTCTCTCTGCTGAATCTTTGTTGCAGGTTCTTCTTTTGTTTCAGTTAGTTTAAATCCCTCCCCCCATTTTCTGCAAGAGCATAAGCCGGGCAGGGACAGCAGACCACTGCAGAGAAATAAAACTGGCCCTGATAGTTCTATGAAACATTTTTCATTTGAAGGTACTTTATCCTTCTCTAGGTAAAGGTAAAGGTTCCCCTGCACATGCGTGCTAGTCGTTTCCGACTCTAGGGGCTGGTGCTCATCTCCATTTGAAAGCCAAAGAGCCAGCGCTTGTCCGAGGATGTCTCTGTGGTCATGTGGCCGGCATGACTAGACTCCAAAGGCGCACGGAACGCTGTTACCTTCCCACCGTAGTGGTCCCTATTTTTCTACTTGCATTTTTACGTGCTTTCGAACTGCTAGGTTGGCAGAAGCTGGGACAAGTAACAGGTGCTCACTCTATTATGCGGCACCCGGGATTCAACGCGCCAAACTGCCGACCTGATTGACAAGCTCAGCGTCCTAACCCACTGAGCAGACAAATAGTCAACAGGCAATTTTAATCCTCTTCTTTACACAGCTGTATCTATCTTTCTAGACTAGAGCTCTCCGCCCCCCCCACCCCCCCAGTGCTAAAGATTTTATTGAAAGCATGTCAGTTGCCCCAGTCCTGACTTCCAGGGCAGGTTTATCTTACTGTATCGCTGTCCCTTTGTTGTGTAACATGTCATACAGAGTTCATATAAAATACAAATTATTCTAATGTGCTTTGAATAAAAAGAAATGAGTAGAATAAAGATGGACTTAATATGGAGCTCAGTGTCAGGAAGAGCGCAAGAAGGAATTGCCTGGAGGAAGAATTCTCTGATGAAACCTGACATTGTTCCTTTGTAAAAAAAAATATTAAACTTTATACTATATTTTGTTTTTTTCTCATTAAAATATATGAGGCAATTGTTTGTTTCCTCCCCTCTGTCTGGAGTCCTCTTGTAACTGAATCTATGGCAAGCTGAATATAAATCCTGTTCAAAGAAGATAAGAGGTTTTGCTTGAACTTTGAACCCCCATGTCGGCTCTATGCATCAATTTTGACAACGTACCTTTTGGGGGGGGGGTTTACACGACCCTAATGAAGAAGTTGGATTCATTCACTCTCTCGCTTATTGAAATAGGGGAAGGTTGTTGTTGTTTTTTTAAATGGACCTTTTGGGGAGTTTAGCTAAACCAGCTTGCTTGGTACATCAGAGAGCCTTTTGTGTATGGAGTAGGACAGTTTTACTGCTTGTGCAAGGTAGACATTTCTCTGAAAACTCAGAGAGTGTCATTGCTAACAGAGCATCCGCTTGGCTGAACAAAAGCAAATTGCCTTTGTGTGTGTTTGCAGTTGCATCACTTTATGCTCTGTAGACAGGCTGAAATATTTTGTTGATTGTCTAAAAACATTTCTTAGAGCAAAAGCCAAGGGTTAGGGCAGAGCCTGTGGGTTAGGGAAAGGGCAGCAAAGTGATTTATTATCATCCCACTAATAGTGAAACTTGTTCTTTGCTGGGTAGTATAGGTGGCTATGGTGGATGGCAGAAGATAACCCTCCCCAACTTACTACTGTTCCAGATGCTTTTCCAGTTGGTACTAACGTAGGACACAGGTTGATGTTCAACCCATAATGGAGGACTTCAGATTGGGTGAGGTTGCCATAACAAGAGTGGGATATTAACACTGGTATATTTATTTATGAGGGGACGCGGTGGCTCAGTGGATTAGGACACTGAGCTTGTCGATCAGAAGGTCGGCAGTTTGGCGGGTCGAATCCCGACTGCCACATAACAGAGTGAGCACCTGTTACTCGTCCCAGCTTCTGCCAATCTAGCAGTTCGAAAGCACGTAAAAATGCAAGTAGAAAAATAGGGACCACTACGGTGGGAAGGTAACAGCGTTCCGTGCGCCTTTGGCGTCTAGTCATGCTGGCCACATGACCACGGAGACGTCCTCGGACAAGCGCTGGCTCTTTGGCTTTGAAACGGAGATGAGCACCGGCCCCTAGAGTCGGAAACGACTAGCACGCATGTGCGGGGGAACCTTTACCTTTACCTTTATTTATTTATGAAATGTGTAGGAGTGGAGGGAACTTTTAAGAAAATAAAAGAGCAAAATCATTTTGGTTCATCCATGACTTTCATTGTAAAATGTCTGTTTATGTTTCAATGAAGCATTTTATTTATGTTTTCATGCTGTTTGTGTTTTTTACAGTAGCTGTCTAGCAGTTGTGGGTTTAACCGAATCTTATGCAAATCTATGGATCTCTCTATATATATTTTGGTTCTTAGGATTTGCTTTATGCTGCTTATTTTGGAAGCTACTACTTTTGAAATATTTTGTATGTAGACTTTTTGTTTTTGTTGGTGTCTATATCTTTTGTATAAATAAATATCTCACCTGGCACCTTGCTTTTCCCATCTAAAAAGCAATAGGATTTATTTTGTGAGTCCTGAAGTTATAGCAATAGTTTGAACATTTTTCTGCTTCTAACCAAATTACGGTGCAAAGATTTTTTTTGCTTTGGAATTGCACTGTTTGCAAGTGAACAAACTGAAAAGAATATAAAATCTCCTCGTGTTCTTTCTCAAGTCACACA
>JAKJMR010012586.1:416-10865 GCA_024449315.1 Daboia siamensis | reverse complement strand
TTATTATTATTATTATTATTATTATTATTATTATTATTATTATTATTATTATTGCCTGTCTGAGGAGCCAGCGACCATTTCATAGACTCCCTGATTAAGCAATCTCAAACAGCATTCAAAAAGACATGGTGCAGTAAAACAGGCCCAATACATTACACCCACTGTGGGAAGTCAGCCCCACCCCTGAGAAGGAAATATTAAAAGGGCAGAAAAATATATTTTATCAAAGGATCTTAAAGAGGCAGAAAAGCATGCCCAGTTTTTCTTAATAGCCCCCAGTCTCTTTCCCCCAAGCAGAAACCAGCTCTATAGAAATGCAGATGTAAATCCAGGAAGTTTGGAGGCCCCCAGCTAGAAGATTAAGAAGACAAAGACACCTAAAATCTACATACCCCACCCAAACTTTAAAACAGGACATAATAGGATTAACCCACAGATGCCAAAGGGAACATCCAGACTCAGGTCAGAATACATGACACATGATAGAAGTAAAGGAAAGGTCTTCAGAAATTTAAAATTAAATTTGGTGCAGTGGAAATTTACTGAGTGGAGAAGATGGGAAACAAGAAAGGATAGGATAAAGAAAGGATGTAAGAGAAATATGTAGGCAAAAATTATCTAGGTCTTCAGAATGGGAAAAGGATCTGTAAAAGAAGGTAACTAGCAAAACAGGAAAGAACCTATTTTTCTAAGAAGTTATAAAAAAGGGGGACCAGAACTCAGGCAACTGAGCATGTGCAATTAGTTGATTAATATTAACTGACACACCTTGCATAAATTATCTCTTAATTTTAATGTACATGTGATGTATGATTTAGTATGTAGCAGGAAATATGTAGGAGGCGGTCGGAAAGATTGTAACCTCATAGTACCTCAGCCAATTGGGAAAGAGGAGGGATGTGCGGCCTGGACAGATCTGTTTAAAGAAGGAAATATTTTGGGTTGAAACTTTGGAGACAACCAAGCTTTGATACATTCTCTCCCCACTTATTGCAATAAATAAAACAAAAGGCCTTCACTATTTCTTGGCTGGTTATTGGTCAGATGAGCTTGCCTCTGGTCATGAAGGAAAGTAGCTAGGAGCACATAACAGCCTTGGGGGCTCCTCCAGGATTTTCATCCATTCCATCGTTGGCAGCCGGGGATATTCGAAAGGGGAGTGTGCACCTGGGTAATTTTCCCCAGCCCTAAAGGTCGGATTGCCCCTGCTGAAACAAAGAGGAATTGGAAATCTTGAGACAAAAACCCAGGACCCAGTGAAAACCTAAGGGAAAGTTGGCTGACTAAAGGAAGGACTTCAGCTCAGCCTGACAGGTACGATACCAGAGGGGTATCTAAATACCAGATGGGTATCCATAGCAATAAGAATTTGAACAGGAGGGATGCCTCCCTGGCCAGTGTGCCAGCCAATAAGGAAAAAAGGAAAGGTATTTACATTCTGGAATGAACCCCCTTAGGGGTTGAAGTATTTTAGGTCAGTGCTTTAAACAAGGCATTTGAACAGAGGAAGGATGATACATTACAGTATATATCTGGCCTAAGTATATGTTTGGCCAGCCAATAAATTCAATTGGGCTTCTCAGCTTGGCTTAGAGTGGTGGGGAATGGATAGGCAGTGGTTAAGGTCCCCCATTACATTTCTATCAGAAACCATCCTTGCATTTCCCTACTGTTTGCATTTTCTTTGAAACTGCTTGTAGAAATGCTAGCTAGGATCTCCACAAAGCATTCTGTAATGTTGTGTTTCCTTGCTTTAATTTTGGAGATTAGTGTATATTACTGTAGTTTCTAGGTTTTAAATTTAAATTGCCTCGGAAGTTGTGGATGCCCCATCAGTGGAAGCTTTTAAGAAGAGACTGGATAGGAATTTATCAGAAATACTCTCTTGTGAAAGCAGTGGGTTAGACTACCTCAGGGCTTTTCAACCAGTGGTACAAGTACCACCTGTGGTACATTGGCACCTGGCAGATGGTATGCGACCATCCTAGAAAAGTGGTAGCAGGGGGAGGGGAATGAGCTGGTGGCAGTATCGCACAAACCTGAGCGAGAGACGGCTGGAGCTACAGGGCTGTCAGGGCTCAGTGGAAGTGCCAGGATCAGTGCCAGGCTCCAGCTGGAGTTCGGCGCTGATCCCACCATGTCTTCTTTTTGCTTTTGCTTTTTCTTTTTTTTTTTTTATTGAAAAGTTTTTCAGTATATTTTATCTTTAACATCCCAACCCCCACCCCCTCCCTCCCTTCCCAACCCAATCCCACCCTCCCACCCTCCTCTTCCCCCCTCCCCCCTCCCCGACTTCCCAGAGCTGAATACAAGGTATAAAAATAGAAAAAAAATCATAAACTACCATATGCTAATAACAATAAACTATTAGATCTACCGCGTTTTAGCTCTTATAAAATGACTACAAGCAATATAAATATCCCATCATTACTTATTCAAATGCTAAATGAAACTTTTTAGTCCCATATTTATTCTGAATGTAATGAATCCATTTTTTCCACTCCGCATTATATCGTTGTTGCGAATGGTCTTTCAAATACGCTGAAATCTTCGCCATTTCTGCCAGGTTGGAAACCTTTAAAGTCCACTCTTCTATAGTCGGCAGTTCTTCCTTCTTCCAATATTGTCCTATTAAAAATCTTGCTGCCGTAATCAAGTTCAGCATCAGCTTAATGTCCACAACAGTAGTATCAGTAATAATGCCCAGTAAAAACAATTGCGGACAAAACTTTATCCTTTTCTTGAATATCTTCTGCATATTCCACCAGATTTTAATCCAAAATGCTTTAACCTTTTTACAAGTCCACCATATATGAAAATACGTTGCATCTTCGCCACCACATCTCCAACATTTAGGCTGATAATTCGGATATATACTTGCTAACTTTTTAGGATCTAAATACCACCTATAAAACATTTTATAAAAGTTCTCTTAGATTTTGAGCTTGTGTAAATTTTACATTTCTCACCCAGATCTTTTCCCATGTGTCCATAGTAATAACTTCTTGAATATTCTGCGCCCATTTTATCATACAATCTTTAACAATTTCTGATTCTGAATCAATTTCTATCAATGCAAGATATATACGTTTAATATATGCTGGACCCTGATTTCTAATTTGCTTTACCAAATTTTCATCATTCATTAAAAAACCAGTTTTCTGATCTTCTTTCCACCTGGCTTGTAATTGCCCATACTGAAACCAAGTTTGAACGATCTTTTTTCCTCGTAAAAAATTATATGGCTTCAAACACCATACGTTCCTCTCCAAACTCAAAATTTTCTTATACGTAGTCACATCATGTTTAAATCCAACATTTATATTCTCTATTGCGTGTTTTGGTATTGCCCATAAGGGTATCTTGTAATTTAACGTATGTCTATGCTTTTTCCAAACTCGCAACAAAGCATGTCTTAAAATATGCATCTTAAACACATTATCTACCTTCTTATCATACAATAAATATGCATGCCAACCAAATAGCAAATCATGACCTTCAAGATTTAATAATCTCCCTTGTGTTAAATTAATCCAATCACTTATGGCTGATAATGCAGCAGCTTCATAATATAATTTAAGATTGGGCATTTTTTAGAGCACCTCTTTCACGCGTATCCTGCATAATTTTAAATTTAACCCGTGGCCTTTTCCCTGCCCAAACAAATTTATTAATAACCTTCTGCCATTCCTCCAGTTTCGAGTCCTTTTTAAGAATGGGTATCATTTGGAACAAAAATAGAAATTTTGGCAGAACATTCATTTTCACTGCTGCAATTCTTCCCAATAATGACAATTGTAATTTTTTCCAACTATCCAATTCTTTTTGTACTTTGTTCCATAGCTTTTCATAGTTATTTTTATATAATTTTACATTTGAGGGTGTCAAGTATACCCCCAAGTATTTAACCCTTTCAACAATTTTAAATCCAGTTAACCCCCACCATGTCTTCTGAGCCCAGAAGAAGTGCCAACCAGCTGGAATGTTGCAGCATCCCCAGGCTCTTCTGATTTACTTGCAATAACAGGCTTGCATTTACCTACAGACAGCACCCCGGTCGCTGATCTGCAAATAACAGGCTTGCAGTTACCTACAGACAGTGCCCTGGTGGCTGATATGCAAGTAACAGGCTTGCCTCTACACACAGAGAGCGCCCCCTAGTGGTCAAAGAGTGAGCTTCGCTGAAGTCACTACTTATGTAAATAGTGCCCCCTAGTGGCCAAAGGGTGAACTTCTCTGAAGTCTCTAACCAAGCAGACAGTGCCCCTGGTGGTCAAAGAGTGAAGTTCACTGAATTAGTTCAAAATAGCTAGGAAGATTTCTGAACCTGTCCTAACCATGGCAGAGTGTCCTTTTGATTCAGAAGAACTGCTTCAACCAATCAACCTTGGAGAGCTATTGCAACTAGCCAGCCATGGAGAACTGCTGCAACTAGCCAACCTTGATTTGTACACAGAAGCTGATGTCCAAGCTTCAGTGAGGCCAAAGACATCCCAGAAATCCTATGACCTGAGGCAACAAAGAAAGCCTACAGAAGTCATGCAGTCAAACCTGATGAAGAAATGGGATGCATACTATAAGTGCCATGAAAAAAACTGGGAGAAACTACAGAAACTCTGCCAAATGCCTAAAGAGGAGCTTTCTCCCAAATGCACTTTCATTGAAGGAGTTTTTCTTCAAATGGAAAGACTACAGGTGCTGTCTTAAAAAGGTCCAGTTGCAGCTAGGGAATCCAACACTCAAAAAGGAAATGCAACAACTTAGGCTAGTAAACAAGGAATGTGAGAGTTACTTAGAAAGTAAAAAATACCTCCTTGAGGTTGAATTACACATGAAAAAGACACCAATCAAAAAGGCCACATCTGAAGCATCCTGTCATTCGCATACGTCATCCCAGTGATCACATGCGGCTCCCTCTCACACCTCTAAAAGAGCTTTACCTCTTTGTTATAACTCACCACAATCTCAGGCGTATTCCAGCATGTCATGACCATCTTCCATCTCAGGTGCCTCCCATCACTCCAAAGCAGCTTACCACCACAGCCATGTTTCCCGAGTCTCAAGGGCAGAGAGCTTCTCTGCCCAAGCCACACAAGCAATGATTGAAGCTGAAGCAGCCAACGCAGCTCTTTGTATTGAGAAGTGGAGCAACTGCAAAGGGATGAATTGGTCAAACTGGAGGAAGAAACAGCTCAGATGGCCTGACGAGAGGCTGAAGCAGCTCAAATGGAAGCCAAACGAAAAGCTGAAGCAGCTCAGATGGAGGCCATATGGAAGTGAGTTCAGGCCAAGCTTGACTTTCTTCAGTGCCAGCGGGAAGTGTCAGAAAAAGCGACAAGAGTGGAAGCCTTTCAGAAGGCAGTCCAGGGAGCCACCTTCACATGCAATTTGGAAAGGCTAGAAGTTGCAAACCCTCAGGACTCTGTGCAGGCCTACATTGACGACCAGAGCACGAGACGACAGGAGCAGGCAGGAGCACCACAGTTATCCACAAGTACCCCAAGACCAAGTGGACAGGACGGAGAATCTCTATGACTAGTGTGCCAATCAGCCAGAGAGCTGACAGTGCACCATCTGGATCATGAGATCTTCCCTCCGGAGCTACACAACCGATTCCAATGAACCAAGCCACAGATGGTAACCGGACAGATCTGTTACGCATATGGTGATAGCCTATATAGTTGGGTTGAAAAATATATAAACTATAATGTTGTGTCTTTAAGATGTTAATTGGCTGATGGGTGTGTAAGTGTTCTCATGGCCGTAAGAGGGAGCTAGGAATGTAGCTTCTTTCTCTCTGAATTCACTGCTGTCTCTACTATTACTGTTTTGCTGTACTGTTGGTTTACTACTGTGATAAACCTGAACTGTGTATTTGATCTCTGGACCGGTAAGAAGACTTTGTATTTCAAATACTCCTTGGACTGTTACTATTGTGTATGACCTGGACTGTTTATTTTTGACCGTGCATTTTTGTTCTTTACACCACCTCAAAAGTAAAGTATTTTTTTTTGCTTTCACAACTCAGTGTACTCTTAACTGGTTACTGTGTGACTCTTACTGCTCTCAGTACCCTTCCTTGTCTATGCAACTCCTTGGTAGCACAAGTAGACCTCTGCACAACAATTCCTAACACTGGTTATGGGTCCAGGCCTGTACTGAGAGTTAGCACACACAATATCCTAGCTGAGTTTGTGTTAGCTATCTGGTGTAATAATGGCACACGAACAGTCAAGTGGCATCTCCTGGATAACCCAGTTGGATGGGACAAACTATGTTACTTGGTCCACAAAATGTTGCTTGCTTTTGCGCAAGGAAGGACTATGGACTGTAGTTAATAACCCACCAGATACTACTCCTTGGAATCCAGACAATGAGGATGATGCAAAGAAGACAGACGAGTTCAAACATAACAATGAAAAGGCACTTTGCATTATTGGACTAACACTGAATAACCAGCAGCTTGTCCATATTCATGGTGAGGAGTCTGCTGCTAAGTGTTGGGACATTTTGCAAAGGCTTTATGTTCGCGACAGTGTGAGTGCACATATACACCTTACACGTAAGCTGTTTAGAGCTCATCTGCAAAAGAATGGAGATATGTTGACCCATTTGAACTACATAAAGACAACTTTTCAAGAGCTTCATGAAAAAGAGCTGATTTTTTCAGAGTTGCATCAGATTTACATTATTCTGTCCTCTTTGGATGAAAGTTATGATGAGTATGTTTCTTCTTTGGAAGTCCTGACCAGAGAGGAACTGACATTGACTAACATAACTGGGAGACTGCTGGCTGAGTCCAGAAGAAGGTGTGAAAGAGACCAGCTGAGAGAGACAGCCACTAGAGGAGGAGCAATTTACCACTGCTTACAACGTCAAGAAATGTTATTCTTGTGGGGCTAGAGGGCATATAGCCAAATTCTGTAGCAAGGGTAGAAAGCAGAATGTGAATAGCGGTGGGAAGGCAAAGAATGGCATTGGTTTGGCTGTTTCTGGTGAACCAACATCCAGAAATAATGAACTATGGGTGGTTGATAGTGGGGCTTCACAATGTATCACCAAAGTTAAAGAGAGGCTTGTTCATATGAAAAACAGCAACCAACATGTTTCACTGGCCAATGGTTGGAGGATGAAGGCCTCTGGTGAAAGTAATTCCTATTGTTCATACTATGTTGTATATACCTAAGCTAAGATTTAACCTTTTATCTGTAAGGGAATTGGTTAAGGTTGGGTTTGTGGTAACATTCAAAGGGGAGAAATGTATGATAGAGAGGAATGGAACCTGTGTAACTGCTAATCTAAAAAATGGTTTGTTTGTTCTCACTGGTAACCCGATTAGTACGGCTAATGCTAACTCCATATGTGAGAACAAGAAGCCGCATAACGAGTGCATACATTTACTGCATAGGCGGTTAGGGCATGTGAACTTTAACCCACTACGTAGAACAGTTGAGTTAGTACAAGGCATAAAACTGAAACCATGTAAGAAATACCTGAATTGCAATGCCTGTAATCAGGAAAAGAGTAAGGCAACTCCTGCAAACAGGGTAAACGGTTTCAAGACTACTGTCTCTTTGGAAGTTGTATTTGCAGATTTAATTGGACCCATGAAACCTAGTTTAGGAGGATCATGTTATATTTTAAGTATCCTTGACTGTTACTCTCGTTATGGTTTTTGTTATCTGCTTAAGTCAAAGGCAGACACTTTCCAACAATTTTCAAATTGGCTTAAGTTTGTTGAGAGGAAAACAAAGAGAAAAGTTCAGTGCACAATAACTGATAACGGCACAGAATTTACAAACAAGCAGTTTGTAGATATGCTAGAATCAGTTGTCATTCAGCCCCTTATAGGCCTCAACATAATGCATACATTGAGAGACGTGGGCAAACGTCACAAGCCATGATGAGAACTATGTTAAAAGATTCTGGCTTAACAGATAGACTGTGGGGGCAGGCAGCAAAATGTGCAAACCATGTTTTAAATGTAATGGTTAATTCCTCTACTGGTAAAATACCATATACGCTATGGCATGGTAAAAAACCAAACCTTGATTACCTGCATACATTTGGCACCCCAGCCTGGGTCCACATTTCTGCACAACTCAGGAATAAAGGCCAACATAGGGCTAGGCAATTAAACTTTGTGGGTTATGAAACTAGTCATAGATCCTATTGTTTCTGGGAACAAGGCACCACCAATGTATATAGTAGCGCAAGTGCCAAATTCCTTGAGCAAGTTGGTTGGGATAGATTAGAACAAGAAACTGTTAACACAGATCCTCTAGTACAGACATGTCAAACACAAGGCCCGCGGGCCACAAACGGCCCGCCACATGATTGAATCCGGCCCGCACAACTCTCCTGGAAATTACAAAGGTCCGGCCCCCACCACCTTGGTGCCGGCCCGGCTGAGCACTTGCTCAGTAGGAGGCAAGTGCACGTGGGCTGGTGGAGCCCAGCACCATTTGCAGCTGTTAGTCTCCAGGTAGGTAGGAGGGAGTGAGGTAGGATAGGGGGGAAGGGAGCAACACCCAGCCGGTGAGGGGGAGAGGTGCCCAGGCAGGAAGACAGACTTGAGGCAGCCAGAGAAAGAGCCGCAGATGGCTCCTCTGCCGGGCTGGCTGGAAAAGCTGGAACGGATCTCCCATTTGGTCTGCACAGGGAAAGCAGGACCAACTGGAGGAGAAGCTCCAGCCGGAGGTAGAGTGTGATTTTTTACAGGCTGGGGTCTGGGTGTCTTTCCTTCTAAAGTTGAAGAGCAGTCTATCCCAACTTGAAAGGCAGGCGGGGAACGCAGTAGCCAGAGCAGCTCCTTAGCTCTAAGGATGCATTTGACTCGGGAAATGGTCAGGCTGGCTGGAAAACCTGGAGCGGATCTCCCATTTGGTCTGCGCAGGGAAAGCGGGACCAATTTATTATTTATTTATTTATTTTTGGGACTTATATGCCGCCCTATCTCCCGAAGTACTCAGGGCGGCTAACAACAATAAAAATACAATAATACAAAAGTTTTTTTAAAAAAAAGAATTAAACTTGCAGCCCCAATAAGTTAAAAACATTTTAAAAATCCCTGTCAGTCCAGGTCAGCCTGATGGAAAAGGAATGTTTTAAGGCTGCAGCCGAAAGGACTGGAGAAGCTCCAGCCGGAGGCAGAGTATGATTTTTTACAGGCTGGGGTCTGGGTGTCTTTCCTTCTAAAGTTGAAGAACAGCTGCAGACTATCCCAACTTGAAAGGCAGGTAGGAACCCAGTAGCCAGGGCAGCTCCTTAGCTCTAAGGATGCCTTGGACTCAGGAACTGGGCGGGTGGGCGGGCTGGAAAACCTGGAGCGGATCTCCCATTTGATCTGTGCAGGGAAAGCGGGACCAATTGGAGGAGAAGCTGCAGCCGGATATTTTACAGGCTGGGTCTGGGTGGTATAGTAGAGCTAAGCACTAAAAACTGTTTTTGCCACCCTGCCTGCCCCTCAGGGACACTACTGCCAAGTTTCTTTCAGCAGGAGTCATGCTGGGGCATACCCAGATGCTCCTTTGCGCCTCAACTGTTCCAGAGTAGGTGCCACCCTTGGCTCTGTGAACACCACAGCCCTGGGCCTTGGTGGCCTGGGAATGTCTCCAGATTTGTGTGGAGGAGAAAATGTGCTGTCAGTTTCAAAGTCTCCTTGTGCCCTTCAGTGCAAGCAGGCCTGGGGCTGCGGAGAGTTGGGAGGGTGAGGCAGAATGCTGGGCAGCCCTTTGGAGCCACAAGAGTGAGGCAGCAGCCACGCTCCTGCAATTTTGGGCAGTGCCCAGACTGGCTCCATCCCTCTGTCCTGGAGTTGCTCCCCCCCACATGTTCCCAGCCTGGATCACATGCCGCTGGCCTCCTTTTCCACGGGCCATCCCTGCCAGTGCCCCCATGAGCCCCATCCCCTTGCCCCCTAGGTCCCCAAACCACATTATGCTCAGTCTGATTCTTGGTGGAAAATATGTTGAAATCAATGGAGGGATGTTTTGGGTCTCCCCCAAAGGACAGACTGACAGACCTTGAAAGAACTAACCAGCATTGCTTGCAAAAGCTAAATTTTGGATGGATATTTCAGGGATTTTGAACTCTATTTCTGGGCTTCATGGACATAGGAGAGTTGTTGGGAAAAAATGGAGCAAGTGGTTCCTTGTTTCCTATTTGGGAAAGCTTGATTTCTCCCCCCCTCCTTGCAATGAGAGACTGGAAGGCAGCTCTGAAAATATCAGAATCTGATCAGAAATGGAGGCTGAGTAGTCCTTGTGGCTGCTAGACCAGCTTCTGAGTGATGGTGGATTGCTGATTTTTTCCTCCATCCATGGATGAGTGGAAATGGGGATTCCCTTTCAAGAAGGGCCAGCCTCCCTCATGCAGGACTGGGAAGTGCTGCTCCCTGCCTCCTCTTGCTCTCCAGAGATCTGTCAAGGCAGAAGAAGGTTCTCTCTC
>JAKJMR010012542.1:0-13515 GCA_024449315.1 Daboia siamensis | reverse complement strand
GTGCTTCATTAAGTCCAGGGTCAACGCAGCCGTCTACCAGGAGATTTTGGACCACTTCATGCTTCCTTCCGCAGACGAGCTTTATGGGGATGCTGACTTCATTTTCCAGCAGGACCTGGCATTTGCCCACACTGCCAAAAGCACCAAAACCTGGTTCAATGACCGTGGGATTACTGTGCTTGATTGGCCAGCAAACTCACCTGACCTGAACCCCATAGAGAATCTATGGGTCATTGCCAAGATAAAGATGAGAGACACGAGACCGAACAATGCAGAAGAGCTAAAGGCCGCTATTGAAGCATCCTGGTCTTCCATAACACCTCAGCAGTGCCACAGGCTGATAGCTTCCATGCCAGGCCGCATTGAGGCAGTAATTGCTGCAAAAGGGGCCCAAACCAAGTACTGAGTACATATGCATGCTTATACTTTTCAGAGGTCCAATATTGTTCTATGTACACTCCTTGTTTTATTGATTGCATGTAATATTCTAATTTTCTGAGATTGTGGATTTGGGGTTTTCATGAGCTGTACGCCATAATCATCACAATTATGACAAATCACGGCTTGAGCTATCTTGCTTTCCATGTAATGAGTCTATCTCGTATATTAGTTTCTCCTTTTAAGTTGCATTACTGAAATAAATGAACTTTTGCACAATATTCTAATTTTTCGAGTTTCACCTGTAGACAGAAACAGTCAAGTAATAGAGAAGAGGTCTAGAGAAACTTTCTCTCTACTATCCTAACATTTTGTGTGTTAAGAGGGGTTTTTATATATTAAGGAAAGTTGGGTAATGTTTAAGCATGTGATTCTACCACCTGTATTTGACTGGCACAATTTAGTATTATGTTATTTTAAAATGCAGGATTGTTTCATTCAAGTGGAACAGGTATTATTACATGATTTCAGGACAGCTTTTCTGCAAAGCAGAGTTTGTAAAAGTTGCCCAAGCACAAGTTAATTTCAAAGCACAAGAGAACTTCATGTGGTCTAAGCCTATGCAGGGGACCAAATACCTTCTTGTTGGTCTTGGGGCTGAGCTGCTAAATTACAGTGGCATGATTGCTGAAAATTAGTAGTTCCTTTTCCAACCATTTTGAAGAAGAAACATAAAAGTCTAAGGTTTGCCTGAAAAATTAGCTTGCTTTAGTACAATCCTTTTGCAAAAAGAGGGGGGTGGGGAAAAACCCCACCTCCTAAAAACATCCAAAACCCTCCCCCCACAAAAAGACCCCCAAGGATCTTGGCCTTCCCATATATGTGACATGATCCTGCCTACTTTGGGCCATTGCTTTTGCTTCCTACACCCCATGTAAAATATGAAGCTATGCCCTCCAAAAAAAGTTGCTCAACCCTAACCCTAAATGAAGCTGGTCACTGCATTTTTCTGGAGTTAGTAAGAAGTTTGTTTAGAGATGCCTGTTTTCTTCATAGAAGACCCATCTCAGGCTTTACACTCATTGCACTAATTTTTGTACTGACCATATTTTCTCAATACAAGTTCCTAAATGTAGACTGACAATTTTTAATATATTGGTGTTAATGAAGGCTTCCACATTTTTGATATTGACACGTTTTTTAGTAGTTTTAGCCACTGACTGTGGTCCAGCTCAAAGTTCTATGCAAGCTCATCTGAAATCACAAGATTTTTTGGTGAATTCTGTTTCTAGACCAGACATGTCAAACACAAGGCCCACGGGCCACATCCAGCCTACGATAGGCCCAGATTTGGCCCATAGGGCCACCCCGGAGCTGGCAAGGGACTGGCCCCCAGTGCCCCGGCCATGGACCACTCCAACCTGGCAAGGTGCCCCCCAGCACACACACAGAAGGTGGTGAGCATTTGGGGGCTGGCAGTGCCTGGCAGTAGCTGCAGCTTGTTCACCCCACCCCACCTTGCCCCACCCCTCCCGGCCTCCCCTTGTCACACCCTGCCTCTCCTGCCCTCGCCCAGCCATCACCTTGCCGGGCCTCTCCTGCCCTCTCCCAGCCCTTGCTTTGCCAGGTCCCGCCTCATCTTGCCTCATCCTGCAGCAGCACTGGCAGCAGCAGCCTCGAGGAGGAGGTAAGTGCAGCCAGGCACCCTCTTGGGGAAGTGGGGCTGGGCTGGGCTGTGGGGTCCCAGTGCCCTGGGAGCTCGAGGGCTAGGCTGGGTGCTTGCCCTCTGCTGCCCAGGGCTCTGGGCAGCCTGGGGGGCCATTAACACTAACTGGGCGGCAGATCCTCCTCCAGGCAGGTCCATGCCCGGCCTTCTCTCTGCCCAGCACATGGGCCGGGTGCCCGCTCTTTTGGCCTTGTGTCTGCCAGGCAGCGGACAGGACCTGGCCTGTGGGAAAAAAGGGGAGTGGGAGTGCAGAGTGGCACAAGCCGAGCATTGGCAGGGGCTGCCTCTGGGTTGCCCTCTCTGCTGTGTGGCAGGGCCGGAAAGGAGAACACCGCACTCACACAGGAAGCAGAGCCACAGCCTGGAATGGTTGGGCCCCCGGTGATGCATGAGTCACACTGTCAAGAAGGAGATGGGGCTGATGGAACACCACAGCCCAAGCACAGAGGAGACTGGGCGTGGACCTGCCCGGAGGAGGATCCAGGCACCTGGTTAGTGTTGATAGTCCCCAGGACTGCCCGGAACCCTGGGCAGCGAAGGGCAAACACCCAGCCCAGCCCTCGAGCCCCTGGGGCACCGGGACCCTGCAGCCTAGCACAAGTGCCTCTTGACATGAGCGACATCAAGACAGCCATGCCAAGCTGGCCACACCCACCTGGCCCTTTGAGGGCAACCAGAATGGTGATGCAGCCCTCAGTGAAATTGAGTTTGACACTCCTGTTCTAGACCATAACAGCTTCTTAAAATGCATGTTGTATTTATAGTCAGAGTTTCACTGTGCATAAGATAAGCTATATTTGTGTTTACAGGATGCCATTGTGGTTTTGTATCAGATGTGTGTACAGACTGGCTGGGAATACACAACATGCTAGGCTACATTGTGTTTGGCTTGGTCACTCAGTATGTTTTTGAACTAAGTTGAGGTTATTGTATGGTTCAGTGTGTTACGCAAGTTAATTCTATAAAACATAGTTTGATTAGCTTTTTTTCCTCTCCCAAAAGCTGTTCCTAGATCTGTTTCTTTCCTCCCTCCTCCTCCTCTGCAGTATAAAGGTTGCTTCAGAAGGAGACGGTATGAAGCAACCTAATTTAGAAAGAGCCAAATCTGCGGGGGTTTCATTTGGATTTTCTCTTTTTGGGTGAAGGCAGAAGATGGATGAAGATACTTGAGGCAGGGCAGCATGGCCAAAACCAGCTCTCCACTTTGTCCAGAATAAATTGTAATTGTCCATGCAGAAGAAAACACTGTGTGAATAAATAGAGGATATCAGAGATAGTGTTCTACTGTAGGATCAAGGATATCATCAAGACTGCCAAAGCAACTGAGGATCCAGAACTGGTCCCTAAATTGAAGCCCAAAACAGAAGCTGTACCATTAGAATGAAAGAATTTGTAACCCACCAATTAGTTTTTAGTACCAAAACTGCATATTGCTCACAGAATTTACATACATGGTGTTATATCTCCAGCTTCTCCAGGCTCTCTTCATTTGTTAATGCAATTTAGAGTGGCTGGGGAAGAGCTATTTTATTGCTGGAATAGTTAACTCAATGTCCAATTTCGTTTCTGATTGATCTGCCAATGACCCTGAAATCTACTTTATTTGCATTTTTTCCCTTTCAGGACCCCTTTGGGGAGAAGCGAGGACACTTTGACTACCAGTCCCTTCTAGTACGTTTGCAAGGAATCCACCTGAAGGTGCAGGAGAAGCACCAGCAGGAGAATCGAGACATAGACTCGGAAAGCAGCTCTTCAGAAACAGAGATGGACACTCAGGGGAGCATTAAAATTTAGATACCTCCCATCTGATCACTTGGGAATCCAAAACGTGGGGGTGGGATCTTCCAACTCCAGGTGTTGTGGAGGACCCGAGACACCTAAGAACTGGTTTAGGTTTCAGAGTGAGCACACAATTGGAGAAAGGGCTTTTTGTTATCTCTATCAAGTGCTCTGGTACATTCTGTTAAAAGAGGATTTGATGCGAAAACTGATCTGGGCTTGTGACAGGCTGCGTTTTGGAAATGACCCTTCCCTCTGGAAGAGACCTCTAAGAGAATGACACAAAAAAGCATTTTGGAAAAACCTCTGGTAGGCAGGTTTATGTCCTCTTTCCCCCCAGTTCTCAAAGAAGCATGAGATAAAGCATGGCTATTTGTTCCATTGTTCTTGTTTCAGAAATGTACTGAATATTCCTAGCACCTCCCTCCCAGCTTGTTTCTACACCTTGAGAGGCTCCTAACAATTGAGTCTGTTAAAACAAGTTTTGACCATTTGTACATCACATCCTATTTCTTCAGATCTGGTGCATTGTAGCTTCCCAGTTAGGTTGATATTACCTGTCCTAGACTGACCAAAGAGGAAGAATTTCTGTTGGAACTGGGCTTTGTGTTGGTTTTTTTCTTAAAAAAAAAGTTTCCACAACTTTACTAAATTCTTGTTTCCCTGACTTTCACCCAGAGTTCAAGTAAGAAAGGAGCAAAACGCAAGCCAGGAAAAGAATTACCGTATTTTCCGGCGTATAAGACGACTTTTTAACCCATGAAAATCGTCTCAAAAGTTGGGGGTCGTCTTATACGCCGGAAAATACTATTCACCTCTCTGATCTTTTCTGCTGGACGGTGGGATCGCTGGGTGAATGGAGGTAGGCGATGGCGACCTGTGGTTAAGCGGCCAACAGCAAACGGGTGATGGAGGGCAAACTCTCGTCAGATCATGGGGCGGCTGCTGCAGCCGGTGCCATTGCTCTCTCTAGGACTGGTCATGCTGGCGCTTCCAATGCTGGCTGTCAGGTCCCCGACGAGAGGACGGGCAGGCGGTCCCCAGAGGCGCACCGCTCAACAATAGGAAGGGAGCACCTTTGCTCCCGCCAAGGCACCACCTGACCCGCGCCGACCAGAAGAATCGCTTGCCCAGTCACGGAGTGCGGAACTGAGAGCAGCAGCGCACCAAGCAAGAGAGCTCAGAGGAAAGAAGGCGAGGCGCCCATTTGGCGGGAAAGGAGCAAAGCTGGGCAAATCACAGAGCAGGCGGAGCAGAGAAACGTTACAGGGCAAAAGGGGGCGGGGTTTAAAAGGCGAGGCGGGCGGGACATGGAGACACTCTGTTAGAAGTAATGAAGGAGCCTCCGGGTGCTTTCTGGATCGGATTGTGAGAACTGAGGGTGCCGCTACAGTCCTCGTGTTTCCCAGGGTTGCCTGTCATGCCAGAGGTATTCCCTGTAGCCCCAGATTCTTTAGCTCCCCACTTTCCTTAATTTGGGCTAATTTTGTGCTCCGTGGAGAAACATTAACATGCAAATGCCGTTTGTTTAACCGTGCAAAACTCGGGGGAAACCTTGGTATTTGGGAACGGAAAGGCTTAAGCCTTTTCATTTCTGTTTTATGCACGGGCTGGGAGGGTCACGAAGTTTACCTTTTATTTTAGCAACATCGTGGCACTTATTAAAAAAGGGTACTAACGCTAAACGAGTTGTTAATATGCAGATTGTGTGCCAGGAAGTGAAATATTGAGTTATTAGCCCAAACCCTATAATTTAACACGAAAAGTAGGGGGTCGTCTTATACGCCGGAAAATACGGTAAAATTCATGTTTTCAGCCTACTGTGCAAATCAGACTTTAGTTTTCCAAAGTAAATTTTACCTCCTTTTAATGGCCATATTTGGTGTCTTTAAAGGAGAATTTTTCTCTCCCTCGGTAAAATAATTTGTGTGTTGGGTTATAGTTTAGGAGAAGTAATGGTTGCAGAAGAAAAGTACCAATAAGTGCAGCATTACCAACAGATTAGCATGCTTATCTGAAGTAGCTCTGGCTTCCAAGCTTTTTTTTTTTGGGGGGGGGGGAGAACATAGCTAGGACTTTGGTGACAGAGAAAGAAGAAACATGATCAGTGCCTATTAGACTGTTAAACCTGGGGAGTAAATTGAACTATCCTGTCAAAGGATTGGGTCTTATTTTAATAGTTTGTTGAAATTGAAATATGGCATTGCACAGTAGTAGATGAGTCTTTCTATAAAATCTGCCATAAAACCATTCTTCCAGATTGCATCAGTGATATAGAAAAGGTTCCAGACTTCTGATTTATTTTAAACGTGGAAAGTTTAACTCTTTCTAGAGAAGATCCAGGACTTTTAGAACCTACTCTAAGCCTTTAGAAAACTGGAAGAAAGCTGATTATTGATGCACATGGTGATCTGAAGCATGGAGCCATTCTGGTAGGAAAGACTGCATTCAGCCATCAGCCTAGTAAAATACGTGGATCCATGCTTGTACCCACCATTCATTCCACCTCTCTCTTTAAAGATCCTTTATGCTCATAGGCAGTATCTTTCCAGCTGTTCTTGCACTACCTTCCAGATATAAGAGAGGGCATTCTGCTGCTCAAAGTATCCTGCAGCTTTGGGTGTTGGAAAAGCTGATTACATCCAAGAACAGGGTGGAACTGTTCTCTCTGTATTCTCCCCCAAGTGTCTCTCCAAGGGACATGAATAGCTGGTGGATTCTGAAAAAATCCACTGCAATACAGGTTTACACGTAGACACCTTGTGAAGGGTAGGCCTCAAAAGCTAATTGTACAGGTGAAACTCGAAAAATTAGAATATCATGCAAAAGTTCATTTATTTCAGTAATGCAACTTAAAAGGGGAAACTAATATATGAGATAGACTCATTACATGGAAAGCAAGATAGTTCAAGCCGTGATTTGTCATAATTGTGATGATTATGGCGTACAGCTCGTGAAAACCCCAAATCCACAATCTCAGAAAATTAGAATATTACATGTAATCAATAAAACAAGGAGTGTACATAGAACAATATCAGACCTCTGAAAAGTATAAGCATGCATATGTACTCAGTACTTGGTTTGGGCCCCTTTTGCAGCAATTACTGCCTCAATGTGGCGTGGCATGGAATCTATCAGCCTGTGGCACTGCTGAGGTGTTAGGAAGACCAGGATGCTTCAATAGCGGCCTTCAGCTCTTCTGCATTGTTCGGTCTCGTGTCTCTCATCTATCTCTTGGCAATGTCCCATAGATTCTCTATGGGGTTCAGGTCAGACGAGTTCGCTGGCCAATCAAGCACAGTAATCCCATGGTCATTAAACCAGGTTTTGGGGCTTTTGGCAGTGTGGGCAGGTGCCAGGTGCTGCTGGAAAATGAAGTCAGCATCCCCATAAAGCTCGTCTGCGGAAGGAAGCATGAAGTGCTCCAAAATCTCCTGGTAGACGGCTGCGTTGACCCTGGACTTAATGAAGCACAGCGGACCAACACCAGCAGATGACATGGCTCCCCAAATCAACACAGATTGTGGAAACTTCACATTGGACTTCAAGCATCTTGTAGTGTGCCTCTCCATTCTTCCTCCAGACTCTGGGTCCTTGGTTTCCAAATGAGATGCAAAAGTTGCTCTCATCAGAAAAGAGGACTTTGGACCACTGAGCAACAGACCAGGTCTGTTTTTCTTTAGCCCAGGTAAGATGCTTCTGACGTTGTTTGTTGTTCAGGAGCGGCTTGACAAGAGGAATACGACATTTGAAGCCCATGTCCAGGATCCGTCTGTGTGTGTTGGCTCTTGATGCACTGACTCCAGCCTCAGTCCACTCCTTGTGAAAGTCCCCAACACTTTTGAATGGCCTTTTCCTGACAATCCTCTCCAGGCTGCAGTCATCCCTGCTGCTTGTGCACCTTTTTCTTCCACACTTTTCCCTTCCACATAACTTTCTATTAATGTGCTTTGATACAGCACTTTGGGAACATCCAGCTTCTTTTGCAATTACCTTTTGAGGCTTTCCCTCCCTATGGAGGGTGTCAGTGATGGTTTTCTGCACAACTGTCAGGTCAGCAGTCTTCCCCATGATTGTGATTCCTACTGAACCAGACTGAGAGACCATTTAAAGGCCCAGGAAGCCTTTGCAGGTGTTATGGCTTAATTAGCTGATTAGAGTGGGACACTTTGAGCCTAGAATATTTCACCTTTTCACAATATTCTAATTTTCTGAGATTGTGGATTTGGGGTTTTCATGAGCTGTACACCATAATCATCACAATTATGACAAATCATGGCTTGAACTATCTTGCTTTGCATGTAATGAGTCTATCTCATATTAGTTTCCCCTTTTAAGTTGCATTGCCATAGGTGTATACTATAGGCTACCCAACCAAACAGAGGAAATAGATGAACTTTTTGCTAGTCAGCTAACTAAGGTATGTAGGAAGCACTTCACAATAGTGATGGGGGACTTTAATTACCCTGGCATCAACTGGGAGACAAACTGCACCAAGTGGAAGATCAAACAGAAAGTAGAGAAGGAAACTAGGGAATTAACCATATTGGATCTAATTCTCACTAACAGAGATGAAATGATAGAAGGTGTTGAAGCCACAGGAACCTTGGGGGGGGGAGTGATCATGCAATATTGGAATTCAACATTATGGAAGCACAAGCAATACATTCAAACTAGAGTCTTGGACTTTAAGAGAGCTAATTTCAATAAATTTAGAGAAGGCTTGGGAAGGATTCCATGGATGAGAATATTCAAGGGGAAAACAACTCAAGAAGCTTGGGAAATTTTGAAAAAAAAAGTCTAGCAAAATACCAACAAAAGAAAAATAACAGCTCTCAAAAGATACCAGCATGGCTGCACAAAGAACTCTGATAAATTGAAAGATAAAAAAGACAAGTATAAAAAGTGGAAAGGGGCACATAACTTAAGGCAGAATATCAGCAAACAGTCCAAGCATGCAAAGATGAAGTGAGGAAAGCTAAAGCTCAAAATGAACTAAGGCTTGTGACCAAAGTCAAAAGTAACAACAAAAAAACCTCTTTCAACATGTAAAAAAAAACAAGAAAAAAGTTAAAGAAATGATTGGTCCATTAGTGGGTGAAAATGGCAAGAAGGTGACAAGCAATAGGGAGAAAGCAGAACTATTTAACTCTTTTTTTGCATCTGTCTTTACACAAAGAGAAAGAAAAAAAACAGTTGAACCTATCAAAAACAGTACTATGGGGACTTCCGGGTGGCAAGGCGCCGCCGCCGACAGCTGATTTTAGCTTGTCAGCTTCGCGGCTTTGTAGAACCGCCGAAAACAGCGCCGATCAGCTGTTTCGGCGGTTCGGAAGCCCCCTCCTCGGGAGAAGAGGAGGGGGTGAGTATCCAAGTAGGGGAGGGGCTCTCTGGGGCCGCCAGGACTTAAAGTTCTGGCGGCTGGAAGATTGAGCCCCCCCCGAAGCTTGGATTTCTCCGGGCTGCGCAGCGTGTCTGCTCCGTTTTTCCGGGAGCAGAACAAGGCGAACGCAACCATCCCTGCCTACAAGAATGGACTTTGGAAGATTATGAATGCAGGCAGAGCGATGCAAGAGATTAAGGAGTAAGTGAACTTTTGAACTTTGGCTCAATCCACATAGAAGACCTAGAAAGTGAAAGTGCGTAGTTGCAAAAGAGGGAAAAGATGGCGGCTAAATCTTCTTCTAAACTTTCTAAAACTACGGGGGCTTCCCCTCTGCCGCAATCTTCAGCGCAAGTGTTAGCACCTCCTGCACCTTTACCTTCGCCTGTCTTAACAGTAAAAGTTTTGGAAGATGCTTTGGAAAAACACTCACAGCATTTGGCTGTGATGATAGATGAGAAGATGGATGAGAAGCTGACAGAAAAGTTTTCAGTAATAAGGGAGGAAATCTTGCATGTATTTCAAGGCATGGCGACATGTATTGAGCGCCTTGACGAAAGAGTGGAGGACCTTACTCAAAATAATATTAAATTGGATGCAAAGATATTAGAGACTGAAAATGTGGTGGATAAAATTGATTATGACCTGACATTGGTACAATATCATGAAATGGAGTTTGCTGTGAGGATAAGGGGCCTTAAGGAGAATTTAAAGGAAGATTTGAAAAAATTGGTTTCTGTTGCTCTCGAAGACGTGCTGGGAAGGCCAGCTGAAGAAATTGCAGAAGATATAGACAAAATTTTCCGTGTTAACTCCTGGATTGCGAGACAAAGGAAATTACCAAGAGATGTGGTTGTTTATTTTACAAAGAGAGCAATCAGGAATGAAGTTATTCAAGTTTCTTATAATACAAAGCTTGTGATTGCAGACCAAGAAGTTTTGGTTTTGAAAGAGATTCCTCCAAAAATTCTAAGGAAACGAAAGGAATTTGCATTTCTGGCACAGGAGCTTAAGCGACGTGATGTCAGGTTTAGATGGGAGGTTCCAGTGGGTATGGTGGTAATGTTTGAAGATACCAGATACCGTCTTGCTACAGTCTTGCAGGCACGTGATTTCTATAGCAATGTTTTAAAAGCAATCCCCATACCACTTCTGGAACCAACAAAGGAGGGAAAGTCATATGATGCTGAAGGAACACAAATAGAAGAGACTGCAGCAGGAGTGATTCAAATTTCAACATTAGAGGAAGCAAAGGACCAGAGGGTAACTCGAGCTGCTTCGAGACGAGCCAGACGTGAGCAAGACTTAGACCAGCAGATTGTTGTGGAACTTCCAAAATGTACCTATAGCCAAGCTGTGGGAGGAGCGCGACCTAAAAATGTAAAAGGGATTTTGGATGACGCGCTTCAAAAGCTTCGGGTTGCCAGAAATGGTCACTAAGTTTCTAACTTGGAACGTTAATGGATTAAATTCACCACAAAAGAGAAAGAAAATTTTTCAATATTTAAAGCAATTTAAGACTGACGTTATCTGTTTACAAGAAACACATATTAGAGTTATGGACCAAAAGTATTTATCAAATTCAAGATTAGGTACACAATTTATTGCGTCTGCAGTTAACAAGAAAAATGGAGTGGTTATTTATGTCAAAAATACAATTACGGCAGAATTAATTGAAGCTGATCAACAAGGAAGATATGTTATTGTGGACTTGTTATTAGAAGGTAAAAGAATTCTTCTGGTTGGATTATATGCACCTAATCAACAGCAAGCTGACTTTTATAGTTTATTACACAGCAGGATTACCCAATTGGATTACAAATCTTTTATTTTTATGGGAGACTGGAATGGTGTTTTGGACGTGCAAATGGATAAGAGTGGATCCTACAGAAGTACCCCAAGTCATGCTAAATTGCCTAAATCTTTTTTTGAGATGATGGACGATATCGAATTACGTGATGTCTGGAGGGAGAGAAATTTACAAGAAAGAGACTATACTTTTTTTTCTGATAGACACCAATCTTTTTCCAGGATTGATTTTATATTATTGTCTAATGATCTTTTTTTTAGAACCAAGAGGATAAAGATTTGTTCAAAGACTATGTCTGATCACAGTCCAGTTTGGTTGGAGATTGGAAACGACATTAGAGAACGACGTTCCTGGCGTTTAAATGAGAATCTGTTCAGAAATCAGAAAAATGTGGAAGAGTGTAAGAAACAGATGAAGGTTTTTTTTGAATTGAATATGCATAAGGGTACTTCTATGGAAATGGTATGGGATGCTAGTAAGGCATATATGAGAGGAGTGTTGATATATCTTAATAACAAATATAGACGCAATTTGGAATTTAGGAGGAAAGAATTAGAGACAGAGATTAAAGAAAAAGAAAAGGCTTTAATTTTGAATCCATCGGATGTGAAGATTAAAGAGACTATTAAGTTATTAAGAGGACAATTTGATAAGTTAATGGCTGATCAGGTGGCAACTAATCTACGGTTTGCAAGGCATAATACTTTTTGCAATGCCAATAAACCAGGCAGATGGTTAGCATATATGTTAAGAAAGAAGCAAAGGGTTTCTAATATAGACAAAATAGAACATAAGGGGAAGATTGTGTATCAACAGAATCTTATTAAGGAAACTTTTGTTGATTTTTTTTCTAAATTATATGCTAGCGACAAGATTAACGAAACGGACATTGATTTATATTTAAAAGACTTTAATATTCCGGTTCTTACACATGAGCAAAAAGAAGAAATGAATCAGTTGATAACTGAGGAAGAAATATATTTGGCAATTAAACAGTTAAAAGTAGGTAAAGCACCAGGCACCGATGGTTTGACTGCTGTGTATTATAAAAATCTACAGTTTGAGATGATAAAGCCATTAAAGGAACTGTTTCAGACAATTCAAAAGGGGGGAGGAGTACCCCCGTCTTGGAAAACTGCTTTTATTTCTTTAATTCCTAAAGAAGATCAGGATGTTACTCAAGCAAAAAATTATAGGCCAATTTCACTTTTGAATACGGACTACAAGATATTTGCTAAGGTGTTAGCTAGTAGACTTATGAGGGTATTGCAACAGGTGATTCATGGTGACCAAACTGGGTTTATAAGTGGTAGACAAATGAAAAATAATGTGAGACATATAGTCGACTTGTTGGAATTTTTGGAAAGGAATAACCAGATCCCTGCAGTATTGATCTTTTTGGATGCTGAAAAAGCTTTTGATCAATTGGATTGGAAATTCTTGTTGAAAGTATTAGATAAAATGAATTTTGGGGATGAATTTCTACAACCAATTAGGGCAATATACCAGAAGCAAACAGCTCGAATAATTGTTAATAATAGTTTGACTGAAATATGTAATATTGAAAAGGGTACGAGGCAGGGTTGCCCGTTATCACCTTTATTATTTGTTTTAACATTGGAGATATTACTGATTAAAATACGGAATTCGGAAATAGTTAAGGGAGTTCAAATAAGAGATCAGGACTATAAATTGAGGGCTTTTGCGGATGATCTGGTTATTACTTTGACACACCCAGAAAATTCCGTTATGGAATTGATGGAGTTAATATTTCAATATGGGAAAGTTTCTGGATTTAAGATTAACATACAAAAAACTAAAATTTTATCTAAAAATATGACAGTATCACAAAAGGTTTTTATAGAAAGCTTAACTGGATTTGAAATTGTTGAAAGAGTTAAATATTTGGGGGTATATCTAGCACCCTCAAATGTTAAATTATATAAAAATAATTATGAAAAGTTGTGGAATAAAGTGCAAAAAGAATTGGATAGTTGGAAAAAATTACAACTATCATTATTGGGAAGAATTGCAGCAGTAAAAATGAATGTTCTGCCAAAATTTTTATTTTTGTTCCAAATGATACCCATTCTCAAAAAGGATTCAAATTTGGAGGAGTGGCAGAAGGGTATCAATAAATTTGTTTGGGCAGGGAAAAGGCCACGGGTCAAATTTAAAATTATGCAGGATACACGCGAAAGAGGTGGCCTAAGAATGCCCAATTTTAAATTATATTATGAAGCTGCTGCATTATCAGCTATAAGTGATTGGATTAATTTGACACAGGGGAGACTCTTAAATCTTGAAGGGCATGACTTGTTATTTGGTTGGCACGCATATTTACTATATGACAAAAAGGTAGATAATGTTTTTAAAATGCATATTTTGAGGTTTGCTTTGTTGAGAGTTTGGAAAAAGCACAGACAAAAATTAAATTAT
>JAKJMR010012517.1:0-10610 GCA_024449315.1 Daboia siamensis | reverse complement strand
CCCTCCCCCTCCCCCTCCCCCTCCTCTTCCTTTTCAGTTAGCTGGAGCATATTCTTGTGAATTATTACATTAGGAGAATTTTTTTCTATTGGTTTCCTGCTTTGAGAGGAATTTAAGGTCAAAAGCTTGTCTGTGTGTGTATCCTACTTTCATTATTTTGCAAATAAGGCAACAAACATACCCAACACGCCTTACTCCTCCTATTTTCCCTGCAACAAACCAGTGAAGTGAGTTGAGCTGAGAGAGACTGACTAGCCCAAAGTCACCAGCCATGCCTTTCATGGCTAAGCAGAACTGCAACTCAGTGTTCTGTTTTCCATTTGCTTTTGCAGCTGAAGCACTACACAGCCCTTTTATGTCTGTATATGTAACTATAGATGCAAATAAACAATTGCACACCAAAGAGATGCACACTTCATTTACTTTCATTGAATGGAATGTAGATGCATACACATTGATACTATATAATAGAGCTAGATTAAAATGGGATAGTTGTGTGCCTATTCTGGCATTTTATACAACAACAAGTAGGTCTTAGGATAGATATCGAGAAACTGACTTCAAAGGTTTGAGTATTAATGAACCACTGGAGAATAGAATGTATAAGTTTTAAAGTTCATTTTTCTCATCTTTAAATGAATGTGTTTGAAGGGAAATGAGATGACTCATTATCATGCCAAGAATATATTTGTGATTTCTGTCAGTGATTTATTTAGAATAATGTTCTAAGTGTATTTGACTCACAGCTAGTCCCCCCCACCTTGAATTTCAGCCCTGTTGTTAACAGTGGACCTAAACAAGTTTCCTCTCTTCCTGTAAATAAAAAAATAATAATATAGAAAGAAAAAAAAAACACAGAATCATATTAGGAAATGACAATCTAATCGATAGATGTAGAGTTGCTGAACCAGTTGGTTAATGTAATATATGAGAAATTGGCTGTTGAAAACAAGAATATACACTTGAGTCAAAATCCAATTAGTTCAAAGTTTATTTCATTTTCTTTAAAACATAGGTTCTGTGTGCTCAGCCTAATATGCTTTTCAAGTAGTTAATGGCCTGTGGAATCATATAAAACCAGGAAAATATGGAATATAATTAAGGCAACACAATTGTAATGCCATGCCTTCTACATTCAGAGAACCAGTTACAATCTTCTTCCTGTGATTCGAAGTATTTGGTAAACAAAATGGTAATTATCTTTTTTCAAAATTATGAGAGCTTTCCAGATAACTTCTTTAAAATAGGTTTTCAAAGGATGGAAATGCTTTCAGAAAAATTGTATGTTTTAAAAAAAATTCTGAAGGCTGATTCTACATTTTGAGGGACATTTGAAAAGATTTAACAACAATAAGTAGAATACCACATATTGTTTTATTTCTAAATGTGAAGACAATGTTATATTTGTTGAAAGCAAGATTTGCTTTATGTTCTTCAGACCAAAGAGAAGTTAATTTTAGTTTTATTCTATTCATGGTCAAAACACAGAATATGGATTCAAATAAATTATCTTACTCCCCTTTTTTAACATTACAAAAATTTGAGATAATTTGAAGTTTCATAATTCAAATATTCTGGGAGTCTGGGCTTGGCAGAAGTGTAATCGTAAAGTTGGATTCTGATTCAAAATAGATTTGAATCTCATTCCAAAAAGAAAATCTAAACACTTAGTTAATGAGAGGTGGTCAATACGTAAATCTCAAAATCAGACCTTGTATAACCATACTCCTATCGGAGGGTCTATAAGGCAAAAGACCTGAGAGTTACAGTCACGATCAAGTAATAAACTTTTGATTCTTATATAGTAAATTCTCATATAATATGGCGGGAGTGGAATATTAGAACATAGAATCAATAATAGGGCTGGAAGTCATCTTGGACAGCCTCTGGTCGGACCCCCTTCTCAAGGCAGGGGAACCTTATTCCATTCCAGACAAATGGTTGTCCAGTCTCTTCTTCAAAATCTCCAGTGCTGGGGCACTCACAACTTCCAGAGAAAGTTGTGCCACCAATTAATTGTTCTCACCATCAGGAAATTTATTTCCAGGTGGATTGTCCTTCTGACAGACCTTCCACTCCTTCCTGCATCTCTCCCTCTCCCCACCCCTCCATTCCTCCCACACCTTCCCTCTCCCTTCTGTCTGATAACTGGCATGGATGAAGTCATGAATACAGTAGAATCCTGCCCTCCCCATTTGTTCTGACTCACCTTTTTCTTCTTTTTTCTGTCCTCTCCTTTTACTTCTCCTTCCCAGCCATTCTACATTGCCTTCTCCTCTGTCCTCCTTATGATCCTCCCACTCCTACCTCTCCCATTCTCCTCCCCTCATCTTCTCCCTCCCTCTCACTTACCTACAATAATAATCAGCATGGATGAAGTCATAAAGACATTAGAATTCTCCCCTCCCTACTTGTCCCTCCGATCCACTCTCCTTCCTGCCCTGTACCCTTCCCCTCCCCTCTCCTGCCAGACCCACTTGAGCTTTTCATCTTCCTCCCCTTTCCCTTCCTCATCCCGCTACTTTCCCTCCCTGTCCTGTCCCCTCCTCTCTCCCTCTCCGGTCCTCTCCCCCTCCCATCGCTACCCATCCAATTCCAACTTTGTTCCCTTCCCCTTCTCCTTGCCCCTTCCTTCCCTTTGTGTCCCATTCCCCTCCCCCCTGCTCTCCCCTCCCCGCTCCTATCCATTCCACTCCATCACTTTGTCCCCCTTCCTTTCTCCATCTTCATTTAACTCCCCTCTACCTCTCTCTCCCCTACCCATTTTACCTTTTCTTCTCTTCCTATCATTCCCCTCTCTGTCTCCATCCCTCTGATTCTGATCTTGCCTCTCAACCTCACCCTTTCACCCTCACCTTCACACTCTCAAACCTAACCCAATCTCTCACCCTCACTTACATTTCTAAGAGTTGTCTACAAAAAGATGGAAGGTTCCCCAGAGTCCAGGAGACCTACTGAAGAGCAACTTACTTCTAGGAAAGCATCTTCATTCTGATAACTGGTAGCTGACAGTAACTGACACTTTAGCCTGCAGGGATGAAGTCACAAAGCCATTAGCATTCCCAAGGAGATGACCTGCCTCCCTTATCCTCCTATGAAAGGTCACCTGCTCCTCCACCTTTGTGACATACACCCATGCTAGGAAACCGTCTCTAGGGAGCTACCAAACCAATCACTGAAGCTGCCTATTTCTCTTTTTTTTTTTACACAGAAGTCATAGTTCTTTGGATGTAGATGTCCTCTTGTCATCTAAGCACTGCTAAACAGCTTAATACTCTTGTGTTTGGTTTGTAAAGTCAGAGATTGGAAGCAGATTTGATTGTATTTAGGATAAAACTTGAAATAGATTTGTCCCATTGAAATCAACAGGACTGAATCTTACAGATCTCATTGATTTTAGCGGCACAACTCAGATACATTCTCTTTTTTAATTTTTTTTTATTGAAAAGTTTTACAATACATTTTTGAATACAAAAAAAACCCTTCCTTCCCCTTCCCTCTCCCCAAAAAGCTTTAACCTTTTTACAAGTCCAAACTCAGATAGATTCTGAATCCAGCCCATTGTCTGGAAAGACCAATAGATTTTAAACCGAAATTACTCGGTCTGTCACATTTAGACCTTTCGTGATATGTGTTCTGCATTATTTTCTGTTTGATGAAGGGGGAAAAAATCTTCTAAATGTATTATTTTCTTCTCCCATTCTTTGAAGTTTCTGTCTCCCAAACATCTGTCCAAACATCTGCCTTATTTAATCAGTGAAGTTCCTTCTGTTTTCCCCATCAAAGAGGCAGTGCACTATACACAGCTGAGAAATGCCAGTGGCAATGGACTAATGCAGGCAAATCAAACTGCATGCAGGGAAGATGCAAACCTATCCTAGGGGATCAATCTGCTTGTGTGCCTCAGTGATAAGAGGGTCTTCTGCTTGAGCAGCAAGTTGGACTGGAGGACCTCCAAGGTCCCTTCCAATATTCTGTTATATGCTAAGGAAATTTGGCAGGTAGTCAGGCTTAAGTCATTTGATTAATTGCCACCCTGGATTATAAGTGGTACACACTGCTTCTTCCAATTAGTTATTCTTAAAACAGGCATGTTTATGTGAAGCTTGTAAGTACTTTCCTAATTTCCAAGATAGTTTGGATGTTTTCTTTAATAATGATGTTTTAGTGCCTATTCTAAAAATAAAGAATTATATGTGAATGAATAAAATATATAGTATATAATTACTGTGTTATTACCTTCTAAGAATAGTGTGTGTCTTTTTTATCAGTATACATTGGCCTATGGCAGTGGTGGTGAACCTATGGCACGCGTGCCAGAGGCGGCACTCAGAGCCCTTTCTGTGGGCACGTGCGCCATGCCCCGGAGATGACAACTGTCCCTCTTCAACCAGCCACCTGCTAACTCGCCAAGGCCCCATGTGGCCAGATGCATCCCAGCATGGCTGATTTCCCATCCCTCCTGGCCTTGCATGCTCTCCTTTTCCCAGGCACGACCCACTGCATCGCCTCCTCAGTGTTGGCTGGCCATCCAGCTCAGACGCAGCTTCTTTGAACTGCTGGCAGTGGGCAGTGGAGCCCCAGATTGTACCAGATGAGGGGCCAGCAGGCTGTGGCTGCTGACAGACACCATCAGCCTCCATGTGCTCACTGGCCTCTGTGTGCGGGGGCTGATGGTGTCAGGCAGCCACCTCCCCAGTCCTTGCCCCATGGCAATGGCACCCCTGCCCTGCCTCATCTTACCCCACAGAAGGAGCCTCCTGCCTACCGCCCCACCTGCCAGAGACCCCCTGGATCTCCCCCAATCCTGCCCACCCACTACAGGTGTTCCTCTCCACAAGCAACATTGAGGTGACCCCACCCACCTTGGCCACAGTCACCCAATCTGCCATGACCACTACAGCCACGCCCACCTGGCACCTGGCAATAAATAAGTGGGTTTTGCATTGCACTTTGGGCACTCAGTCTCTAAAAGGTTCGCCATCACTGGCCTGTGGCATTCTCCCTAACAAGAAATAGAATGGGAGAAGTCCATCTATTAGGATGGATAAAGTCTAATTCTCTTTTGGTCATCATTGCTAGCTGCCAGTCAACAAAATGTATAGCTCAATGTTTCATAATGTAATACATGACATGCAGGCTTCTGTTGCCTCTCCTGAATCCCTTGTAAAACATCTTTGTTGGATGACCATCACATTCTTGCATTAACAAAGAGATAAAATGCTGAGTTGTTAGAAACTACTTTTGAAAGCTCTTTTGAAACTTGTTAAAAGAAGTATTTGATAGACTGTTAATAGTGTAGCTGGAGATAAATCTTTTGGTGTAAGCTAAAGTCCTCACTGTTTCTGTTAAATTGAAGGAGGATAGGTGGGAATTTCTACCACTCAAAGCCATAGTTTGTAGATCTTGCATATAAGAATGCAAGCAAGAGAAAAAATTACATATGGATTACAGGATGAGAGGAAACACAAAAATATAAATATGGAATAAGAAAAATATTTCTCCCCACATATAAAGAGGATATATAATGTTTTAATTGAATTGGACTCGGAAACGGAATTAGTTAAAGATTGTATGATAAAGTGGGCACAAAATATACAGGAACTAATTCCGTTGGATACTTGGGAGGTAATCTGGGTCAGAAATGTTAAATTTACTCAGGCTCAAAATTTAAGAGAAAATTTTTATAAAATGTTTTATAGATGGCATTTGGATCCCAAAAAGTTGTCTAACATGTATCCTAACCTACAGTCTAAATGCTGGAGATGTGGTAGTTTAGATGCTACTTATTTTCATATGTGGTGGACTTGTAGAAATATAAAAGCTTTTTGGATTAAAATTTTGGGGAACATTCAAAAGATTTTTAAGAGAAAGATAAAATTTTCTCCACAATTGTTCTTATTGGGTATTGTTGTAGATTGTGATACTAAAGAAATCAATTTGACATTGAACTTGATAACAGCAGCATGGTTACTGGTGGGACAATATTGGAAGAAGGATAGTTTGCCTACAATAGAAGAATGGGTACTTAAGGTATTGAATCTTCCAGAAATGTCTAAGATTTCTGTTTATTTGAAGGATCACTCGCAAGAAAGATATATTTCAGTTTGGAGGAGATGGATAGATTATATTCAGAATAAATATGGGACTAAAAAGTTCCATTTATGAGTAGATTTTAGATTGTTATTAATTTTAGTATTAGTATTGATTATATTTTTGTTTAAGTTATTATTATTATGTTTTTAATAATTTGAATGTATCAATGTTAAAGGGGAGTTAAAACACATTATGAACTTGGTTAATTTTATAATGGATAATTTTAGTTAGAATATGATTATTATATCTATGACCCTGTATTCAGCTTTGGGAAGTGGGGGGGAGTGGTTTGGGGCGGGTGGGTTTTGGGGATATGTATTGTAAAAAAATTTTTTGTAAAACTCTTTAATAAAAAAAAAATTCTCCCCTACATTGGCAAGAGCAATACTGCTACAATTAAATAGACTTTGGGTGAATTTGTAAGCAAGTAATTGTGATTTCTTGGATAATATTTAATTGAAAGAGTCCTTCAGGAGATTAATAGAGGTTAGAGAGAATAAGGGATAGAAATAAAAAAAAATGGATGAACATTGTTTTTCTAGGATTTATTTGTCGGTATTTGTATATTTCATTAGTTTTATCTCTATGCAGCCAGGCTGTGAGGTAATAACTGGAGGCTGTCTGCATGTTATGATTGCATTCATAAAATAATGGGGGAAGTTGAGAGAGGGGAAAGTCCCAGTTATCTACATCTCTATCCTGGAAGAACTATGAGTGAGTTGTTGGGTTTCAATAAAATACCCTGTGGTCTTCAGAGAACACACAAGAACAATCTAAAATAATTGTAACTCACCTTTCAATCATAGGGTGCAAGAATATAATTATGGAGGGGTTTCATGGTGGTGGTGGTGGGGATGTTGACAGACTAATAACAGATCCAGCCTTCTCCCCTGGCCATCTTACTACCTCGCTGCCTATCTTTAAGTTAGGGGTGAGTATTTCCCTTTTGATGTTATTTAGCTCATATTGTGTATAGGTTTTGTAAAGTGTTATCTTTTCAATATTGTAAATGCCTGGAGTTAGCCTGTGGTACAATGGGTTATTTTATTTTTATTGGGCTCCAAGATCACTGCAGATGGGGACTGTAGCCAAGAAATTAAAAGACGCTTGCTCCTGGGGAGGAAAGCCATGGCAAATCTAGACAGCACACTAAAAAGCAGAGACATCACCCTGTCAACAAAAGTACGTATAGTCAAGGCTATGGTCTTCCCAGTTGCAATTTATGGCAGTGAAAGTTGGACCATAAAAAAGGCTGAGCGCCAAAGAATTGAGGCCTTTGAACTCTGGTGCTGGAGAACAGGAAGGCCTGGAGGAATGTTGTCCATAGGGTCGCGATGTGTCGGACACGACTTCGCAGTTAACAACAACAACAACAACACAATGGGTGGTCAATACATTCAATAAATAAATAAAATAAATAAACTATAACTCTTAGAAGAAAAATATGGTGAAGGATAGAGAAAAACTTCTATCTACTGAGAGTTGACACCAATATGATGACACATAACTATAGCACACAAATTCTCACAAAGTTTATTAAAATATATTGTGCAAGTAGGGACCTTGCATTATTCTGGCATTCTTAGGAAAACTCCCTAGTACCAACTTTATAAAAACACAAACAATAACTTCAGAAGGAATTACAATTGTTTTTTTATTATTATTATTTTCTGCTTGGCCCCAGCACTCAGAGCAGTAGAGTATATCAACTCTGTTCCTTAAAGGGAGACTGATATAGCTATTTCAAACTTATTTGTTCTCATCAGTCAGCCACACCCTTCTGAGATTCAAACCTGGGCTGATTGCACATTAGGCAGTTGTTTTAACCTCTAGGCCACAGGCTCTTTCTCACTTTGTCAGCTGCATCGGGGAGGGAAGAGACAGGGGAGATATGTCTTGAGTATTTTGAGATTTGGACCTATTTGGGCCAACAAGGTGTTCAAACTACTCAAGACATATCTCCCCTGTCTCTTCCCTCCCCGATGCAGCTGACAATGAAATGGTTCTGAAGTCCAGATAAGCAACACAGCATAATTTCTAATCTGGAAGATATCCCAGGTGCTTTGAGTGCCAATCCAAAAACAATCCTGCAAGAAATGTATACACTTAGGAGAAATACATTGCTTTATAATCAAATGCAGATAAATCCAGTTAATACAGTCCTTTTTTATTTAATATTTTCTTCCTGTAACTGTCACAACAGAATTGACATGTTGATAACTGCTCTGCAACTTCAGGTTTCATTTCTTTCACAAGCAAAACGAAGTCAACTGGATGAGTAGTCTGACTCAGTGACCCACTTCACAGATCACATTAAACTTTATGATGGATCCTTGATTGAGGTAAGAAAGTTCAATTTTCACACCAGGCTGATTTACAAATCACATGGACTGTTTTCACACAACAAAGATATCAAAACCAAACACATTATGGTTAGGCATAATAACTTCAAATTATCGTCTTAGGATTTGTCTGTATAGAAAGAAACTCACAATGATTATTCAGAAGCAAGGAACAGAAATGAAAATAAATGAAAATAAATATTTCTTTGAATCTAGCTTGATTCCGGATGACACCATGGATGAAGCCACAAAATTTTCTTAGCAACAGGACTGTATGGAAATTTGTTGCCATTTTCCTTCCTTTGTAATATATTTATTTATTATGTCTAAATATAGTACACAGCCCTTGAATTCCTTAGTGACCTCTCATCTGGATCAGTACTTTTCATTTACTCAACTTGGCTGATCTTGAAAAAATAGCTACGCGCTTCCATTTTCTGGGGGTTATTTCCTGTTCAAATTCAAAGGAACAAAGATAGGATTAAAACTTATATTAGTGAAATAACATGAAATTGCTTAAGATCAAACCTGCAGAACTTCCATATATCTGCAAAATATCTATGATGCTTGTTCCTACAAAACAACCACAGGAAACATATCCACTAGCTTAAGTAACTGAAAACAGCCTGACTGCAGTCAGCTAGACCTCACAATACACTACATGCATGGAGATAAGTCATGAAACAAACACAGGTTAGGCAGCCTATTCTAACATTTATAGCCACATATATTGTTTCAGGACAGGACATGAAATGATGAATTGATTTAGTACAGCATGGTGCTTCATATGTTTCCTATTCTGTAAAAATAGCAGTGTGGAAATATGTCTGAAGCCATCAGACAGAATCATACAGCATTAATTACCACATAGAAATAGTTAATATACAACCTTAGATCGGCAGTTAAGAATATATTGTATTCTTACATACTTACATTTGTGTTTGTGTGTCTATAAAATGGAGTTCCATCAGCATGTTTAAGTTTTGTGGACATTGTGGATATGCCCTTTGCTTTGACTTCTGTGACTGATGATAATATGGAATTGGATTAAAGCTGATTCAGAAACCTAGCCCTATTATTAGGCACAGTGAAACAGCTTTGGTAGCAGAGTAGGATGAGTAGGAATTTATTGCCTGATTCCACTTCTCTGGATTTCTGCTGATTTGCCTCTTGCCATCTTGATCATCCTCCTACTATATGCATTACCTCATGTGGTTGATCAAACTGAATTATGAAATGAGTTTTAAAAAGCTGCTGTGATCACCACAAAATGCAGCATTCTGAGCACTCTTCACAGTGATGTTTATAGGAAGGTCAGAATAACTGATCAAATAGAGAGTGTGTATTAGTGTGCCAAGGTAATAAGTGGAGACAAGGAGTACAGGAGACAGATCCTTCTTGTTTCAAGTAATTTTTATTTATTAATAAAATTTGTATAGCTGCCTATTTTACAAAAGGTGACTCTGGGCAAAATTGAATAAAACAACAAATATTTGTTGTGCACCACCAAAGTCCTCTTTAGGGGAAGATGGGCAGCTATATAAATTTGACTCATGAATAAGTAAATAAATATGGATCCTCTTAAGATGCCACTGCTTGGAAACCCTTTGTAGCTTCTTATACCAACCAGAAGATCATGGACTACTGAGACATTGCAACTCCACTGAGTCATGGTGGTGCAGTGGTTTGAATGCAGTATTGCAGGCTAACTCTGTCCACTTCCAGGAGTTCGATCCTGACTGGCTCAAGGTTGACTCCTTCCGAGGTTGGTAAAATGAGGAGACAGATTGTTGGGGGCGACATTTCCCTCTTTCAATTTGTCCCCTCTAAATGAGACAGACCGAATAATTTTGGTTTAAAATCTATTGGTCTTCTTTCCACACAATGGGCTGGATTCAGAATGTATTTTGAGTTGTGCCACTAAAATCAATGAGATCTGTAAGATTCAGTCCTGTTGATTTCAATGAGATAAATCTGTTTCAAGGTTTATCCTAAACACACTCAAGTCTGCTTCCAATCTCTGACTTTACAAACCAAACACAAGAGTATTAAGCTGTTTAGCAGTGCTTAGATAAAAAGAGGACATCTACATCCAAAGAACTAACTATGACTTCTGTGTAAAAACAAAAGAGAAATAGGCAGCTTCAGTGATTGGTTTGGTAGCTCCCTAGA
>JAKJMR010012495.1:300-11946 GCA_024449315.1 Daboia siamensis | reverse complement strand
ATTATTATTATTATTATTATTATTATTATTATTATTATTATAAAACTAAACTATGCCAGATAGAATCAGTAACCATGATCACATGCAAATGAAAGTTCAAAAATTCATAAGGAAGAGAATTGACATATAACTTTGCTAAAGAATAAATAGCAGTTTATCTCAGAGGGTTATCTGCTAAATCCTTCTCTTCAAAAATTGTTTTCATTCTTGACTCACTAATGTTCTAGAGCACTATTCTATCACTAACGTTACAATCCTATAATTGCATATCATTTACAGTGTCTGAAGGTACTGAAATGAAAGGGATTTCCTTTGAAGTATAACAAGGTTGCATCAAAATCAGCCTTACAATTTCTCACAAGTTTTTCTTCCACTGAAAGAAAAGCTTTAATTTTTCTGCCTTATTCTCTATATTTTTGGAGAAATTATTCTGAATGTCCCCTTTGAACTAATGTTGTTGGTTAGGGTGAAAGTGGGTTCCTCTTGCAATGTTTTCTGTTTCACATATTTTCTTCATTCTAAAATATCCGTCTGCTCATCCTTTCAAATCTCAAACAAACAAACAAACAAAAAACCAACAACAATGGGTGTTCTATTATAAGCAATTCTGATGGGAATTGCACTAAAATATGGGGTGACCCTGGGAGGTTATTATACAATGAAAATTAGGACATTCCCATACATGGATTGTTTAAAGGTAAAGGTAAAGGTTCCCCCGCACATGCGTGTTAGTCGTTTCCGACTTTAGGGGCCGGTGCTCATCTCCATTTCAAAGCCAAAGAGCCAGCGCTTGTCCGAGGACGTCTCCGTGGTCATGTAGCCGGCATGACTAGATGCCAAAGGTGCACGGAACACTGTTACCTTCCCACCAGAGTGGTCCCTATTTTTCTACTTGCATTTTTACGTGCTTTCGAACTGCTAGGTTGACAGAAGCTGGGACGAGTAACAGGCGCTCACTCTGTTACGCGGCACTCGGGATTCAACCCACCAAACTGTCGACCTTCAGATCGACAAGCTCAGCGTCCTAACCCACTGAGCTACCGCGTCACTTTTATGGATTGTTTACCTCATTATTAAATGAAAACACCACATTTCACCATAAGAATTTCTCCAAAACTCTCTTTTCTTATGAAGATAGTAGAACAATTGAATGAGATCTGTGAAGTGATCATATACAACAGATTTTTTTTATGCATGACTCTAGAGTTATGCAAAATGTCCTGTTTTGCTAGGACAGTCCCTGAAAGTGAGTGAGTGCTTTACGTTTTAGTGAGAGATTTTTTCCATGATGATCTGTACCAATGAAGGAGAATATTTGTAGCTCATGGTTGAAATGAGGGGTCCTTGGTGCTCTCTCAGCTTGCTTGTTTTCTTGCAGATGTTTCATAACCCTAACTAGGCAAAATCATCATTGAAAGGACTGTGTTGTAGACTGGAGATGGATGATGTCAGATCCCTCAAAAAGGCATCTATGTCAAAACTGAACAGCCCTCTCTCAACAGAGGGGGAGGGATAAGACATCATCTATCTCCAGTCTACAACACAATCCTTTCAACAGTTCCAAGAAGGCTCCACACCCATTTGCACTACTCAGGTGACCCTGAAGACACAGATAAGCCTCCAGGTGGCATCAATAACTTGCTAAAAGAATGCAAATGACCGACTGTCTGCAAGGAATATAAATCCTGCCATTCCCCACCAGCTGAAGAAGCTTCTTGGATGAGAAGCAAAACGTCTTCAAAGAAAAACAAGAAAGTCCAATTGCCACATGAAAAAAGCAGTTTTGGGACACATGGATTTAAGATTATTTTGTCAGCATACTAGCTGCTCAGCAAGCTGGAAATGTAACAGCACACATTTTTCAGCTGGGCAAGATAACTGATGCAGTGGTTTGGAAACTCTTCCATTCCCTTCCCCCCCCCCCCATACCTCAGCTGAGTTAACCTAAACAGGAGGGGCCATAACCACTAGTCTCAGCTATGTGTTTGTTCCTAATGATAGGATTACGATCATGCTTTAAATATAAAATAAACAAATCGGAGCCTTTCAGATTCATTTATTTGTTTTATTCACCAATTTTCAAAACTGCCTATCTCCCTCACGGAGGGACTCTAGACAGTATAGAAATAAACTAATGAAAACATTAAAAAGTATATAAAATTTAACAGAGGTAAGCAGTTAATTAAAAGGGGATGCTTTCAGGGTGTTAAGCTGCCCCACAACTACATGCTTCTCCATTCACTCCATGCGATTCTGCAGAATCATGTTTCTTTCCCCTCACCTCCAGGGGAAGAATATTCCATAGGGCGGGGAAGCAACCAAGAAAACTCTTTTTCCTGTACTACTCCAATCAGAATTATTTGGCTGATGGGATCTACAACATACTTTCCCTGCCTGACCGGGTGGGATGGAATGATGTAATGGGATGAAGAAAAAAATATCATATTGTGAAAACAATGCTGGGTCCCCATGTGGCTTCCCTGTATATAGTTCTGATAATATAGGAGTTCCGGAACACTTGGAAGGACGGAACAAGTTCCAGCATCTGAAGTAAGACCTGGACATGTGTGAATGATAAGCTGTCATGATTCCACATATGTTCTACAGTTAGCCATTATAGAAGTGCTGCAAAACTGATTTCTGGAACTCTGCTTCAGTTCTTTTGGAGGTCATGGGTTGAAGCAAAAAGCTGTAATCAGTTATTGTTGCTGCTGTTTCATATTAGATGAAAGCGTCTATGGAATTTTCTACTTCATATATGTAGTGTTATATATATTTACTCTGAATATACTATCAATGTGCATCGACTGGGCTCTCTGTGATGCTTATCAAGTCAAATAATGACTTCTTTATGGAAGTATAGTTAGGAAATTCTTTCCCACAGTCTCAGCTTCTCGTCCTGTATTTAGTGGCCTGAACCCAAATTAAAAACATTGTAAAAGTTATGATACAATCTTCAGGATGGAAAACTTTGATATGAGAAACCTAATTCTACTTTCTATATTCAGATCAGTCAGTCAATACCCAGTACTGTGATTGCTCTGATTTTGCTAATTAGTTAATTAAGTTGCATAATAATTGGTTTACTGCCACCCACCTCTTTAGGAAGCTGGAATTGTGGAAATAAAATTGATTTAGGACCTTATTCTGATCTATTGCGCTTACTCTGTCATATATCCCGGTGACTGTCGTCTGTTTATTCCATCTTGGTTTTCTCTACCCGCTCCTCTCTATATTTCTAAATTTAAAATGCAGAGATGTACTGTGGTTTAAATAGGTTGCTTAAAGATGTAGATTTAGCATATAAGCACTATTATAAAGAAAACATCTGCTTCTCACCTTAGGAGGTAAAGATGAATCACAGCAAGGGTAAGATATGTTAAGCCGGCCTCTCCACTGCTGCTTCTCTTGAATAGTTGATGGGTCTGACAGCTTGATTCCAAACTGAGTAACGCAGCGCACTGCTAAGGTTGACTCTCTTTCACTTGCCAGTTTCAGTACTTTTCAAAGAACAGTTTTGCTCCATCCCATTGCTGTGTCAGGTTGTCAATACTTGTTGGGTTTTTAACTTATTATGTGAGTTGCCTGAAGTTACCTGAGGCAGCACAGACATTGGCAAAGGCATAAATAAACAAACCAGAGTTATAAAATATTTGGTGCCAAAAATCTCACATGAAAATTTGCACCTACATTTGCAAAATTTTCTCTTGATGTATGGGTTTCTATGTAATTTATTCAAATACTGCCTTCTTTCTTTCTTTCTTTCTTTCTTTCTTTCTTTCTTTCTTTCTTTCTTGCTTCCTTGCTTGCTTGCCTGCCTGCCTGCCTGCCTGCCTGCCTGCCTGCCTGCCTGCCTGCCTCTAACATTCTCCTTCTCTCTTTATTTCTCTTGCTTTGTCTCTTTTAAAAACAGCTTTGCTTTTCCTTGCATCAGGAAGAAAAATATGAGATGAGAAATAGGTTAAAAGAGGAGAGATGTACTAATGCAATCAAATGTGTAAACTATCATTCTGTTAGCCCTTTGAAGCAGTCCAGACAAAAGCAAGACAATGAACAACTAGCTGTATCTTTATTGTAAGGCTATATTAACAGAATTTTGCAAGACTGGACAAATTTCTCCCCTCCTCTCCTTTTGCTCTCCAGAAAATAAGGACGGTCCCTTCTGAAATCCTTTTGTGGGCTTGGATATCTTCTACATCCTGGTTACCCTGTGTATGGCTCTTCCTACTGTCTCCTGAGGTTATTATATGTACCATTATACATTCGACCCAATGTAGTTGAATAAGTAAAAAAGTGAGACTCTGTCTTAAAGTAATTACTGTATTTTCTGGCGTATAAGACGACCTGGCGTATAAGACGACCCCCTACTTTTAAGAAGATTTTCAAGGTTTTTCGTCTTATACGCCGGAAAATACTTGAATGAAAATGAATGAAAATGAATGAAATGAATGAAAATGAATGAAATGAATGAAAATGAATGAAAATACTTACATGCCCTGCCCTCCCTGTCCGTCGCAGAGGAGGCGAAGGCTCGACTGGCCCCGCCGGCCCTCTCACTGCTCCCGTGCTTCTGCCGGCCCCCGAGGCGCAGCGTTTCCCGGGCGGCAGGCAGTGCCATGGCCGGCGCCCCTCCTGCTTACCCCCCAGGCCTTCAACTTCTCCCATTCGGCGCAGGGCGGGGCAGCTCCACCCGCCGCCTCTTTTTTACAACTCGTGCCGCTTCCCTCTCACTGTCGGCCGAGGCGTGCTCGGCCCAGCCTCCGATCCCTCTTCCCGGCCGGCTTCCTGCCCTGCCCCGCATGGAGCTGGACTGGACGTGCAGCCTCTCGGTGTGGCTGCTTTTCCTGGGCAGCCTGGCGGTGCGGCTCCTGCGCTTGGACCTGTTGCTGAGCCGGCGGCTGCTGCTGCACATGGGGCTGCTGGCCGTCCTGCAGGCGCTGGGCCAGGCCGTCCTGCCGCTGCCCCTCAGCGCCGTGCTCACGGAGGCTGCCTGCTGGCTCGTCTCGGCCAGCACCGCCCGGCGGAAGCACATCCCCGTGGGGGAAAGAGCGGTGCTGGTGACAGGTGAGTCCGGCGGGCGCGAGGCCAAGAGCTGACGGGCAGCACAGCCTTCGCATGGGGAGAGCCGCCCGATGCTCCCGCCCAGCCGTGTCCCGAAGCCGTGGCAGAAATAGCTCGGTTGCGCAGGGCAGCCCGGCTTTGCAAGAACGGGGACGCTTGACTGATTTGTTTTTTTTTCCGGCGTATAAGACGACCCGGTGTATAAGACAACTTTTTAACCCCTGAAAATGTTCTTAAAAGTTGGGGGGGGTCGTCTTATACACCGGGTCGTCTTATACGCCGGAAAAAAAAAACAAATCAGTCAAGCGTCCCCGTTCTTGCAAAGCCGGGCTGCCCTGCGCAACCGAGCTATTTCTGCCACGGCTTCGGGACACGGCTGGGCGGGAGCATCGGGCGGCTCTCCCCATGCGAAGGCTGTGCTGCCCGTCAGCTCTTGGCCTCGCGCCCGCCGGACTCACCTGTCACCAGCACCGCTCTTTCCCCCACGGGGATGTGCTTCCGCCGGGCGGTGCTGGCCGAGACGAGCCAGCAGGCAGCCTCCGTGAGCACGGCGCTGAGGGGCAGCGGCAGGACGGCCTGGCCCAGCGCCTGCAGGACGGCCAGCAGCCCCATGTGCAGCAGCAGCCGCCGGCTCAGCAACAGGTCCAAGCGCAGGAGCCGCACCGCCAGGCTGCCCAGGAAAAGCAGCCACACCGAGAGGCTGCACGTCCAGTCCAGCTCCATGCGGGGCAGGGCAGGAAGCCGGCCGGGAAGAGGGATCGGAGGCTGGGCCGAGCACGCCTCGGCCGACAGTGAGAGGGAAGCGGCACGAGTTGTAAAAAAGAGGCGGCGGGTGGAGCTGCCCCGCCCTGCGCCGAATGGGAGAAGTTGAAGGCCTGGGGGGTAAGCAGGAGGGGCGCCGGCCATGGCACTGCCTGCCGCCCGGGAAACGCTGCGCCTCGGGGGCCGGCAGAAGCACGGGAGCAGTGAGAGGGCCGGCGGGGCCAGTCGAGCCTTCGCCTCCTCTGCGACGGACAGGGAGGGCAGGGCATGTAAGTATTTTCATTCATTTTCATTCATTTCATTCATTTTCATTCATTTCATTCATTTTCATTCATTTTCATTCAAGTATTTTCCGGCGTATAAGACGAAAAACCTTGAAAATCTTCTTAAAAGTAGGGGGTCGTCTTATACGCCAGGTCGTCTTATACGCCAGAAAATACAGTAATTACTTTAAGACAGAGTCTCACTTTTTTACTTATTCAACTACATTGGGTCGAATGTATAATGGTACATATAATAACCTCAGGAGACAGTAGGAAGAGCCATACACAGGGTAACCAGGATGTAGAAGATATCCAAGCCCACAAAAGGATTTCAGAAGGGACCGTCCTTATTTTCTGGAGAGCAAAAGGAGAGGAGGGGAGAAATTTGTCCAGTCTTGCAAAATTCTGTTAATATAGCCTTACAATAAAGATACAGCTAGTTGTTCATTGTCTTGCTTTTGTCTGGACTGCTTCAAAGGGCTAACAGAATGATAGTTTACACATTTGATTGCATTAGTACATCTCTCCTCTTTTAACCTATTTCTCATCTCATATTTTTCTTCCTGATGCAAGGAAAAGCAAAGCTGTTTTTAAAAGAGACAAAGCAAGACAATGAACAACTAGCTGTATCTTTATTGTAAGGCTATATTAACAGAATTTTGCAAGACTGGACAAATTTCTCCCCTCCTCTCCTTTTGCTCTCCAGAAAATAAGGACGGTCCCTTCTGAAATCCTTTTGTGGGCTTGGATATCTTCTACATCCTGGTTACCCTGTGTATGGCTCTTCCTACTGTCTCCTGAGGTTATTATATGTACCATTATACATTCGACCCAATGTAGTTGAATAAGTAAAAAAGTGAGACTCTGTCTTAAAGTAATTACTGTATTTTCTGGCGTATAAGACGACCTGGCGTATAAGACGACCCCCTACTTTTAAGAAGATTTTCAAGGTTTTTCGTCTTATACGCCGGAAAATACTTGAATGAAAATGAATGAAAATGAATGAAATGAATGAAAATGAATGAAATGAATGAAAATGAATGAAAATACTTACATGCCCTGCCCTCCCTGTCCGTCGCAGAGGAGGCGAAGGCTCGACTGGCCCCGCCGGCCCTCTCACTGCTCCCGTGCTTCTGCCGGCCCCCGAGGCGCAGCGTTTCCCGGGCGGCAGGCAGTGCCATGGCCGGCGCCCCTCCTGCTTACCCCCCAGGCCTTCAACTTCTCCCATTCGGCGCAGGGCGGGGCAGCTCCACCCGCCGCCTCTTTTTTACAACTCGTGCCGCTTCCCTCTCACTGTCGGCCGAGGCGTGCTCGGCCCAGCCTCCGATCCCTCTTCCCGGCCGGCTTCCTGCCCTGCCCCGCATGGAGCTGGACTGGACGTGCAGCCTCTCGGTGTGGCTGCTTTTCCTGGGCAGCCTGGCGGTGCGGCTCCTGCGCTTGGACCTGTTGCTGAGCCGGCGGCTGCTGCTGCACATGGGGCTGCTGGCCGTCCTGCAGGCGCTGGGCCAGGCCGTCCTGCCGCTGCCCCTCAGCGCCGTGCTCACGGAGGCTGCCTGCTGGCTCGTCTCGGCCAGCACCGCCCGGCGGAAGCACATCCCCGTGGGGGAAAGAGCGGTGCTGGTGACAGGTGAGTCCGGCGGGCGCGAGGCCAAGAGCTGACGGGCAGCACAGCCTTCGCATGGGGAGAGCCGCCCGATGCTCCCGCCCAGCCGTGTCCCGAAGCCGTGGCAGAAATAGCTCGGTTGCGCAGGGCAGCCCGGCTTTGCAAGAACGGGGACGCTTGACTGATTTGTTTTTTTTTCCGGCGTATAAGACGACCCGGTGTATAAGACGACCCCCCCAACTTTTAAGAACATTTTCAGGGGTTAAAAAGTTGTCTTATACACCGGAAAATACGGTACTAAAAGGGTATTATTTCTTAGCATCATCTCTAGATCCAAGTCTGTCAGAAGTCATTTGTCTACAAACAAGTGAGTGTTTCTTTATTTTCCTTTCCTCTGGGCTGATGTTTATACAACCATTGTCACATTCCTTCTTCAAGGTTATCTCCTTATTCCTCTACACCAGGGGTGTCAAACTGCCAGCCCATGGACCGGAGCATCACGGAGAAACCGCGCCCATCCCATTTTTGGCAATGGGAAAAAGTTCCGATATGTCGCACGACGTCACGTGATGTCGTGAGTTTGACATGCCTGCTGTACACCATGGGTAACATACTCACCATGTCAAGTGACCATGTCACAACGTATGGTGACTTTTTTTCCTTTGTCAGAGCTGGGTGGGCAAGAGATTTGCAGGGACTTATCTCATTACTTTTTTGAGCAAGCAGGGGATAGAAACTACAAAAGAAAAGAGTGATAGGAGTTGAGAGTTTCCATTGTTGCAGCCTGTTTAGGACATGTCTTGGAAATGAGTAGAGTACACAGTACAAAGCAGAATTGGCTGATCAGAGTGGATAATTTAGCCTGAGGCAAGTCTCAGTATGGGATAACTCAGACCTTTTCAAGTTAGTTAATTGGGTGGTTTCAGTAAGTTAGAAATTTCACACAACTTTCCACTCTCCCCAGGATTCAGACAAGCATGTTGTGAGAATAAGAAACTCTCTGATCAAAACTCTCATGGTACTTTTTCAGGAAGGATTCTCTATTAAAAAAATACACTGGTGGATATGAGATTTTTAATAGATAGTTACGCATGTGGATGCAGCTATAAAACAATAGAAATCCATAAATGAATGAACTGATGAATAAAAAATAGATGCCTGAAGATGAATCTCTCTCTCTTTCTCTCTCTCTTTTTCTTCCTCACCTCTCTCCCTCCCTTCCTTCTTCTCCCTCTGTCTCTTCCTCCCATCCCATTCTTTTGCCTCATTTATTCCTGACTTGAAAACTACTTGAAGAAATGCAATTTCTGAACTAGTGTTCATCCACCACTAGATGGATACACTATGCTGTGATTTCTGTGGCTAGAGAAGTGTTTGTTGAGAGTCAAAAAGAGATTATTCTGTTTGAGGAATAAAAGTTTGTTCTAAAGACATTGCTATCACATACCCCTGGGGGTTTAAGTGGGAATATCTAAGTGATGAAAGCAGCGGGGTAACCTCAGTAACATCTGGCATGGGAGAAGAGTCTTAAAATTTAGCTGACATTTTCCCCTCTAAGAATCAAATGGAATTTTTCCCCACTAGGTTAATGTATCAGAATGGTTTTCTATTCTTATGGAATAACAGATTTTTTAAAAATGGGAAAAGTTTTAAAAAGTATATGTCCAACCTTTGAACAATATGTCCAAGCTTTGAACAGCTATTTGTCAAGCTTAAATCCTATAATAATTCAGTATTCACCAAATTTGCATATCATAATAAACAGAAAATGATTGTGTAAACCTATTTTAAAAGTTTTTCCATACTCACAAGTTTCACATCATTGATTATAGGGCAAAAAAAGGAGCATGAAGAAAATTTATAAAACTGATACTATTTACAAACCTCTCCAGTCTTGAAGGCCAATCTTGGTAAATCAATGGAGGTTCATTAAAACAACAGGGCATTATTTTCTTATTTATATAAAGTAGAATCTTCAGACAATGATTAGTAAGGTTTAGTTACAATCAGATTTATTGCTGAAAATATAAACTGGGAACATTAACTCATATTGTTTGGTCTTTATTAATGGTTGCATTTTGGACTCATATAAACAGGATTCTTTACATGATACTGGATAGATTAAAAGTAAAGGTAAATGTTCCCCCGCACATGCGTGCTAGTCGTTTCCAACTCTAGGGGCTGGTGCTCATCTCTGTTTCAAAGCTGAAGAGCCAGCACTTATCTGAGGATGTCTCCGTGGTCATGTGGCCAGCATGACTAGACGCCAAAGGCGCACGGAACATGTTACCCTACTGGATAGTTTGCAGGTTCTTAAAAGTGCCTATATATTTGCAATATTTATAATCTATGAAAACTTCAAGAATAGTTGAATTTTCAGACATGATGCTTGACTAAAAAAAAAGAAGTGGGAGCTGACCTGTTGAGTTTGGTTTGTCATTATTTCTTTTTTTAAAAAAAAATATTATAAAAGATTTAAACTAAATGTGAGAAATAACATTAATCCCTTTGAAATTGTTTTGCATAATTGATAGTTGATATAATTTCCAACCTTCCTTTGTTTCATCCTTCATCCTATATCACTTATGTGAAGTCAATTTCTAAGAAATTATATATCAGATTATAGTGAGTATTTTAATATGTCTATTGTCTTCTTCATACAATACAGTACAATACTCTTTGTTCCTCTTTGTACGCTAGTAGTACCATTATATTACCAATAGTACCAATATTTGGTACAATATTATACCAATAGTACCAATAATAGTACAATAACAATCTTCAAGAAAGAGTTGAACAGTGGAAACGGCTTCTGGATTTTGTGCTTGAGGTGGGTTTTACCGATTAGACTGATTTGCCAATACAGAAATGGCTAGTGCATACTACTATAGAAAGGTAAAAAGTTGAGATTTGATTTTAATGTCTGATTTTACTGCAACAGAGAGAGTCAGAATCAATGCCTTTTGTTTCTACCCCTCCCTTTCTTCACAACTTTTTTATTTTCCCTTTTTCTACTGTTGTCCTCTACTATTTGCTTTTGTATTTTCACATTTGCTCTTTCTCATGTGATTTTTGAATGTTTTCACATCATAAATTCTCCTATCTCGCTTCAGTTTTGCAAAGCAGATTAAGTTCAATATTTTAAAAAAAAATCATAAATTGATTTCTTTGTTAGTAGGACCAGCAGAAAAGTTGTTAGCATTATCACATTTACTCAAAAGAAGATGGCTTTGAAGAATAGAGAGCCTTCCAAAGAAAAGGAAATTAAACAGAACATTTGTTTTAACACATACAAAATCTAATCAGCCAGGCATGCCATTTGTGGTGGAGCTGGATTTTTTAAATATGTATTTACATTGTATATGGGCGCCCCTACATATACATATATACACTTACTGGTCAAAAGTCACATTCTGAAATGAGTAAATCTATGATAAAAATTAAATTACTATTAAAGGTAAAGGTAAAGGTTCCCCTACACATGCGTGCTAGTCGTTTCCAACTCTAGGGGCCGGTGCTCATCTCCGTTTCAAAGCCGAAGAGCCAGCGCTTGTCCGAGGACTTCTCTGTGGTCATGTAGCCAGCATGACTAGACGCCAAAGGTGCACGGAATGCTGTTACCTTCCCACCGTAGTGGTCCCTATTTTTCTACTTGCATTTTTACGTGCTTTCGAACTGCTAGGTGGGCAGAAGCTGGGACGAGTAACAGGCGCTCACTCTGCTATGCGGCACTCGGGATTCGACCCGCCAAACTGCCGACCTTCTGATCGACAAGCTCAGCGTCTTAACCCACTGAGCCACCGCGTCCCTAAATTACTATTACCTGCTTTTAAAAATTACTTGTAAACTAAGATACCCCATTTGTAACATTAATTGAACCAGATATGCACACAAACCATCCTCTCTCTCTCTCTCTCTCTCTCTCTCTCTCTCTCTCTCTCTCTCTCTCTCTCTCTC
>JAKJMR010012428.1:0-10239 GCA_024449315.1 Daboia siamensis | reverse complement strand
CGAGCCCTCCAGAGATCATTCACCAGCGCGACCAATGCCGTCTCCATCAGGTATACCATCAGGTATACTACTGCGGGCAAGAAACCCTCAGAAGAAATGGAGTAGCCTTCATAGTCAATAAAAGAGTAGGAAAAGCAATACTGGGATACAATCCTCAAAATGACAGAATGATCTCAGTTCGAATCCAAGGCAAACCATTCAATATCACAGTAGTCCAAGTCTATGCCCCAACCACCAGTGCTGAAGAGGATGAAATTGACCGCTTCTATGAAGCCCTACAGCACCTTATAGAACTAACACCAAAAAATGATGTTCTTATCATTATGGGGGACTGGAATGCTAAAGTAGGAAGCCAAAAGATAACCGGAATAACAGGCAAGTTTGGCCTTGGAGTGCAAAATGAAGCAGGGCACAGGCTGATAGAATTCTGTCAAGAGAATACGATGGTGATAGCAAACACTCTTTTCCAACAACCCAAGAGACGGCTCTACACATGGACATCACCAGATGGTCAACACAAAAATCAGATTGACTATATGCTCTGCAGCCAAAGATGGAGAAGCTCTATACAGTCAGTAAAAACAAGACCAGGAGCTGACTGTGGCTCAGACCATGAACTTCTCGTTGCAAAGTTTAGGCTTAAACTGAAGAAAGTAGGGAAAAGCACTAGGCCACTCAGGTATGAATTAAATCATATCCCTGTTGAATATACAGTAGAGGTGAAAAATAGATTTAAGGAATTAGATGTGATAGACAGAGTGCCTGAAGAACTATGGACAGAGGTTCGCGACATTGTACAAGAGGTAGCAACCAAAACCATCCCAAAGAAAAAGAAATGCAAAAAAGCAAAATGGTTGTCTGAGGAAGCTTTGCAAATAGCTGAGGAAAGGAGGAAAGCGAAAGGCAAGGGAGAAAAAGAAAGATACGCCCAATTGAATGCAGAATTCCAGAGAATAGCTAGAAGAGATAAGAATGCCTTCTTAAATGAACAGTGCAAAGAAATAGAAGAAAGCAATAGAATAGGGAGGACCAGAGATCTTTTCAAGAAAATTGGAGAGATGAAGGGAACGTTTCATGCAAAACTGGGCATGATAAAGGACCAAAATGGCAGGGACCTAACAGAGGCAGAAGAGATTAAGAAGAGATGGCAAAATTACATAGAAGAACTATACAAGAATGAGCTTAACGTCCCTGATAATCACAATGAGGTGGTCACTGACCTCGAGCCACATATCCTAGAATGTGAAGTGAAGTGGGCCTTAGAAAAGCTGAGCAACAACAAAGCTAGTGGAGGTGACAGTATTCCAGCTGAGCTATTCAAAATCTTAAAAGACAATGCAGTAAAAGTGCTACATTCAATTTGCCAGCAAATTTGGAAAACTCAACAGTGGCCACAGGATTGGAAAAGATCAGTTTACATTCCAATTCCAAAGAAAGGCAGTGCCAAAGAATGTTCAAACTATCGCACCATTGCACTCATTTCTCATGCTAGTAAAGTTATGCTTAAAATCCTACAAGCTAGACTTCAGCAGTATGTGGATCGAGAACTACCAGAAGTATAGGCAGGATTTCGAAGAGGCAGAGGAACTAGAATCCTAATTTTCTCAATTTACTCTCCTGTTAACTCTGCAACACTATACCCACTTAAAACAAAGACAACATATGATGGAGAGTTGAGGTGTTCATACCACAAGTGATACATGATGCAGTGGTAGCAGCATGTTATTTATGTTCCAAACTGATCAGCATCTTGCTGGGCTTGGAGCTGTCATAACTGCAGCACAATCTGAACTTATGTAACCTCAGCGTGCTGTTACCAGCTTTATGGTAGTACAGTAAATTCAGGTGGAACTGAGAGCTAAGGGTATGAGGATCAGAAGAGAAATATCTCAAAAAGGTGCTTTGTTTGTAGAAAAATATTACTTTGCTGTGTCTCAGTAATGGACTAATTGGACTCAATTGAAGATAAGGAGTGTCTACACATTTCAGAATGAAGCAGATCCTTAAGCATTACACATTTTGAAAATTAGATGTTCAGACAAGTATTCCCACAAGTGCACTTTTTGATACCTCCAAATTCAAGAGATCCAAATTTTCTAGTTCCTACTCAGTCCCTGCCTTTGCCATAACAGATAGATCAATAGATAGGGAACATAAAAGAGCTTACTGGCTAGTTCTCAGCTTTGCAAAATAATTAAAGTTCAGAATAAAACAATTTCTCAAGCATGTTCCAGAATGGACTGTATTTATAACAAAGTCAAAATCTTTCCTTTCCTTTCCTTTCCTTTCCTTTCTTTTCCTTTCCTTTCCTTTCCTTTCCTTTCCTTTCCTTTCCTTTCCTTTCCTTTCCTTTCCTTTCCTTTCCTTTCCTTTCCTTTCCTTTCCTTTCCTTTCCTCTCCTCTCTTCTCTTCTCTCCTTATTTTTTTTGCTCCTTTTACTCTTTTTTAGTTTGTGTTAGTTCTTATGGTTTATGCAAAGCATTTAAAAGCAAATATTTTAAAAAAGATAATTTGAGATTCTATTTGATAAAAAAATAAGAGTTTGTAAGGTATCAAAATCAAGGAGCGTGTATCTATTTCATTTTGGGACCATGTATTTTATTTTGGGAGCCTATATCTATTTATTTTGGGGATTTTGAAAGCATGGAAAGTAGAAAACATTAACCAAGTAAGTTTCAGTCAGATAGCTAAATTTTTGAAATGTGTTCCTGCTTTTTAAATGCTGAAATATTACTCATCCTCTGAGTCTAGTAGTTTGGAAAAGGAAGCCCATTGTTACTTAGCTTATGACATTGTGTGAAGGGTGTGCTCTTAGACCTGATTTTCATCCATTTGTCTACTATTTATTTGATGCTCTCTGAGCTTGGTTGGGTTTTTTTTTTTGCAGATGTTTCATTACCCAAATTAGGTATCATCATCAGGGCTAGTGCTAGATTTATTTGTTCAATTTATATCCTTTTTTTCTATTCAGATGGCCCTCAAGGCGCTTGACACTAAATAGAATAATAGGATCCAATAGATAGGATTACCTTTGCATACTTTATGGTGAACATAAGCAGAGAGTCACAAAGATGCACACTGACTTCTTTCATGTCTTGAACCAGAATGATGTCATTCATATGGGAATATAGGAAGACTTTTTCATTGATCTATATGAAAAATATGACCATAGCACCATTTTACTTTTGTTAAACTGAGTAAAATTTTCATTGCAAATCCATAGGTATAATGAGGAAACAAATACTAGGACTGAAATATGTGTATACATGTTTGGGATAGTATTAGGTTTTAGACTACAAAATGCACATTCCATAAGAATTGTTTTTGATGTAACTGGATTATTGTTGAAAATTAATAGTGACTAGTAGCTTGGCATCCATGACTATGGGTCAACATTTTGATTGTTTTTAACATTTGTCAAAGCTGTGTGTGTTGCTCAGTGATTAAATAGTCTTTGCACTCATGGAACATTTAATTTCAGGCAATTCTGTCTTGATCCTGGCTGAAACCCAAGCCTCACATCTTCTGGTTGCAGGATTCTTTTCTGCAAACCTTGCTGTTTGCAAAGGACTCTGTGTAACATGAGACTCATCCCATTTCCCAGCAGGCAGCAAGTTAAAGATCTTCATGGAGGCCAGCTGCAAAGACAGGTGTTATTCTGCCTTTTCTCTCCATGTACTGTATGTTGCAAATAGGCTTTCAAACAACAGGAAGGAAGGAAGGAAGGAAGGAAGGAAGGAAGGAAGGAAGGAAGGAAGAGGGAGAGGGAGGAATTATTGGCTCATTATCTCATATTTAAAATTCTATTCAGCTGTTGCTTACTATATCTGCACTTATTTAGATCCTCTTGGGTACCATGATTTTCTTGTCACTCCTGGAACTGAATGCTGAATTCCATTCACAATGTTGCTTTGTCAGATTCCTGCTAGGAAGATCAAGAATTTTGTTCATCTGAACCTGGACTGGGGAGTTGAATTTGGATATGGATGAAAGCCAAATCTCTGCCAAATATGAGAGTGTTGATGTTCTGACCTCACTTTTTGGCTTGATCCAGCCTATAGATTAGATAGCAATAGTATTCTGAGCTAATCTGATGTAATGGAATATTCTGATGGTACAAGTTGCAGCATGAGGGTTTTGGTGTTTGGAATCTGTAAGGTTTCCACTAAACTTCTGTTCCTTATGCTTTCTACAGCAACAGATGACATGTTACTTCACCATGAAGAACCTGATTAAGAATAACTGTGGAGGAACACGTTGTGGTAAATATGGATAATATTCATTTTCCATCCAGTTAGGTCACCATGATGTAAAAAAAGATGTTGAGACTCTGGAAAGATAACAGAGAAGAGCAACAAAGATGATTAGGGGACTGGAGGCTAAAACATATAAGGAACGGCTGCTGTAATTGGGTATGTCTAGTTTAATGAAGGGAAAGACTATGAGTGACATAGTAGTGTTCCAATATCTCAGGGGCTGCCACAAAGAAGAGGGAGTCAAGCTATTCTCCAAAGTGTCCGAAAGCAAGAGAAGAAGCAATGGATGGAAACTAATCAAGGAGAGAAGCAACCTAGAACTAAGGAGAAACTTCCTGACAGTTAGAACAATTAATCAGTAGAACAACTTGCCTCCAGAAGTTGTGAATACTCCAACACTGGAATTTTTAAAGAAGACATTGGACAACCATTTGTCTGAAATGGTACAGGGTTTCCTGCCTAAGCAGGGGGTTGGACTAGAAGACCTTCAAGGTCCCTTCCAACTCATCTCTTCTCTTCTCTTCTCTTCTCTTCTCTTCTCTTCTCTTCTCTTCTCTTCTCTTCTCTTCTCTTCTCTTCTCTTCTCCTCTCCTCTCCTCTCCTCTCCTCTCCTCTCCTCTCGCCTATTCTACATCATACACTGTGTTTGGTTCTTGAAACATCTCATTCTGGAGCCCTCATAAATTCTATTTAGCCACAACCTACTCAGTATTTCTATTTCTCTCAACCCATAGCTTCTCCTTAGTAAATACTGTATGACTACCTATCTATAATCTATCTATCTATCTGTCTGTCTGTCTGTCTGTCTGTCTATCTATCTATCTATCCACCTACCTACCTACACATACATACATACATACACATACATACACACATATATATCCATGTATGTATGTATGTATGTATGTATGTATGCATGTATGTATGTATGTATTTTACAGACTGCCTATCCAATAAATGTCCATCTTCCCAACCTAAGAAACCAGGGAATATCTGCTAAAGGCTCTTTCCTATCAGAAATTACAATGTGTAATTGCTCCCTTCCTTTGGGGGAAAAAAAAAATCTGACTCCTTAGTGCAAGACAGGCATCACTCACATAACCTTATTGAGAACATTTGAAACCTGGCTTGCATTGAAGGTCTCTGCTAATTAGACAGCTAAAAGAATAATATTATTATTGCTGAAAGGTTTCATTGGTCTTTATCATATTGCACTTTCTGTTACATTTGACTTTGTATATCACCTAGAGCCTTGGAAGTGATGTGGTTCATAAATCTTGTAAATAAATACATAATCCTCAATCTATCATGCATTTTACAGTCCTTTTGTTTGTATAACCAAATTACCTCTATTTATTTTGTATTAGTGACTTTTCTTTGTACTCAATCCATATTTCTTCAGCACTCATTCATTCCATCTGACCACAACTTTCATTATTTTAATACAAATCTTTCTTAAGCACTTCATTCAGAGTGCAACTTTTATTATTTTTCTGATATAACCAGCTTTCACTTCCATATAATACTATACCTCTGCTTCCTTGCAAATTTATTTTATATCATTTTATGTTTATATCCATTCCTTTGTTTTATATATATATATGAACAGATTTTTGCTTAAGCCATGTATCCAAAAAGAGACTCATCTTCCCATCATTTTCTGTTTTAAATTACTTTTCCTGTATCCTCTCGTTTTATTCCCACCTAATCATTTGTGTTATCTAACAGACTATTTCTCCCCTGTGCACAATAAAATATTGAAACATTTTTTGAAGAGCACAATTTTAAATTAATACAATTTGTCACAATTGGTACATTTAGTTAGTACTGATCTAAATTAACTAGTGTACTGGAATGTAACATGCAACTAACACAAATCTATAGATTCCTGATTTTTATTCACAGCAGCACCCTAGCTCACTCTTTCTGCATATATTTTAGCCCTTTCATTCATAATTATATTTATATTTTCATTACCTTGAATGTATTTACCAACTCCACAAAATCAAGTCACGTTCATTTAGATTTATTGCATCATTCATCTTTCTTTTAGTTTCACAGAAACACGTCATTTTTTTAATCTTTTATTTCATTTACAGACTCATTCTCATTTACTCCTCTTATATTCCAAGTTGCAAGTTATTATTATTATTCCATCTTTACTGGCCTTCCTTCATTATTTTGATGAATTTAGTTTTTTTAAAAATAAATGTTCCCTATGAAGATAAAAATTGAAGACTAGTTACCTGTCTGAGCCATATAAAACATTTACTATGTGTTTCAACCTCCTTTATAAATGAAAATACTGTATGGAAAGAAAAAGAGCAATTATAAAAGAAAACTATGCTATAAAGTTAATTAAATAGCTGTAGAAACAAAACAGAATTATTATTGAGACTAAATTACCTTGTCTTGATTCCAGAGCTCCTCGAGAGGTTTGTTTAACAGAATGCTTAACAAAATACATAATTAGATTTTGACTTTTGAATATTTTGTCCCAGTTGAACTTACTATATCTATTGTGTATCTAATTTTGGCTGGATCCAGTCTCCTAAGAATTATAAGTCCATGCCTGAGTACAGAGGTAGCATATGACCCATTTAATTCTAACAGCACAATTCTGATGGATAAGTGTTGGAGTTTGCTTTGATGGTTGCAGAGTGCAGCTAATTTATTTGATGGGTTTCTATGAGCCCCAGGAATACGGTTTCATGGCACAATTGTGTAGCTGGCAGTTCAGATGACTTGGGTAGTAGTATGCTTTGTTCAAAGTAATGAACATTACTGAATGCACTGTCTCAAAGTCCCCCGAGCAGCTTTGAACTGTGTGATCGTGATTGCTCCTTGACTTTTCATTAAGCTACTGTTTCTCTGAAGCCATTCCCTGAAGTGGTGATTGAGAACAGGGCTGTGCCAGCAATACATTGTCATATGTCAAGGGACTTTCAGTTTTATGGCCTCTGTTAAAGCAGCAAGTCATGTGCATTGTGGCCAAGAGAATAAAATGAAGAATTATTTCTGTTTATTTCAGATGAGTCACAAAGGCAGCTCATGAAATCTAGTCTCCGTGGCATTTGTTTTCTTTGGCTTAAATAATTCCTTATAGTTAAAAAAAAAATATTTCTCAGTTCTGACTAAGATTGTAAAAATGACCTAATGGCTTTCCTTTCCCATTGTCTGTCTTTTCTGCTCCAAAGGTTTACAGTATTTTGGAAAAAAAATATATGAAAGAATTGGGTTAGTGATTATGGTGCTGATTTACACAAGCACTTCATCATTCTTACAAAAAAGGCAGGGAGGGAAGGACGGAAGGATGGAAAGGAGGGAGGGAGGGAAGGAAGGGTGGGCATCATGTAATAGCTACAAAAATTTATGTCTGACATATAATTGGAATTGAGAAATCAGTTTTGTGACAAGGATTTATCCAAAAGTTATCAAATTTTCAAATTAATTTTAATGTTGCTTCAGTCCCTTCTTCAAGGCATATCCATTCACCTCAAGACTTATCACTTTTTTTATTCAGATGTGCTGTTAAAATCAAATTACAAATGCAAATTTGTAAGAGAAAAAAAATAGCAAAACACTTGATTTCCTTAACAGATATCAACAGTGGGATAAGCAGTCTGTAGCAATAAAATAAATTAATACATAAAACAGAGGGGAAGAAATATTCATATGATTAGGTCCAATAAGCTAGTTTTCTTCAGACAACAGATGCATGGTTTGCCAAGAGGTGGCACAATATTTGGCACCAAGTAACTTATTGCAAACAATGAATAGTTGAGTCCCACATGTGTGTGCATATTCTTAACTATGTGAATGTGACAGTTGGTACCACCCTCTAAGATCCTGATGCTACATTCTGTACAAGGAGCTAAGAAAGCTACACAAGGAAATATTAAGCTAGTATATTTATTGGTGGCTCATCAGGGCATGAATTTAATAGGGAGCATTTTAAATCTTCAAAAATAGAGAAAGCTAGATTCAGTTCAATGTAACTGGTGGCACCACAGTAAAATTAAAAAAAAAAATCTATAATTCACTTTGCTCCTCTTCCTTCCATTGAAGTTGAAAAGATCAGCAGAGACTTGAAACCAAGTCTTAGGCCTGGGATATTTACAGGACCGTCTGCTGCCAGGAACGACTTCCCATCGCCCTGTGTGCTCACACAGAGAGGGTCTCCTTAGGGTGCCGTCGGCCAGACAATGTTGGCTGGCGACCCCCAGGGGGAGGGCCTTCTCTGTAGGGGTGCCTGCCCTTTGGGATCAGCTCCCACAAGAACTTTGGATGGCCCCAGATCTCCGGTCCTTTCGTCGCGACCTAAAGACATACCTTTTCCAACTGGCCAACCTGAACTGAAGATGGGGTTTTTAATATTGTTCTAATTTTATTGGTTTTAGTAAATAATCAATGGGGCTTTGTAAATTTAATCTTTTTTAAATATTTGTATTTACTGTTTTTATTGTTGTTTTATTGTTGTTAGCCACCCTGAGTCCTTCGGGAGATAGGGTGGCATATAAGTCCCATAATTAAATTAAATTAAATTAAATTTTAGACTATTGGAAAGCTTCTCTGTTGAGCTATCAAAGGCTATGCAGACAAGCTGATAACATTTATTTACAAGTTAATTCATTTATAACAAGTACAGTTATTTGTATATCCATCCTTGCTAGTTTAGCAAATATTCAAGATGAGTTAAAAGTTAAAAATGTGAATTAAATTTGATACTAAAATACTTGCTAAACCATGCAGCAATTAAAAATGAGTAAAGAGGTACATGACCAAATACAGCTCCCCAAAAGTACATTCCAGAAACTAGAAGCAATCAGGAGAAGCAGGTCCACACAATGTTCCATAAAGGTAGAATTCTGACCACAAGGACCTATTCAAAAGGGAGTCTCTTAACTGCTGGAATAGTATCTTAGAAGTCAAGAACTAATTACTTAAAGATCAACTGAGATCTTAGGACAACATAATCTTAATAATGGGTATCTACACAATTCTCTTCAAATTTTTAAACTGCTCTTGTTAAGACATTTCTTTAACCCTCCAATATTCTAAGAATCTCAGTTCTACCTTCTCAGAAAGCAAAACAAACAAATAAACAAAAAGTTTGTAGAAAACATTTTTTCCGAAACACTGACTTTTCACAGCTTTTATCCACTGGATCATGGGTGTCAAACTTGCCACATCACGTGACGTGTCATGACGTATCGTAACTTTTTTTGCATTGACGGAGCTGGGGTGGGCACGGCTACCATAAGATACAACCGTCTCACAGGATGGAAGTTTGACACCCCTACACTAGATCATCCTTTTCGTTCTCATTCCCCAGTTGGAGAAATTATATTTCTAAGTGCTTTGCTTCCATCTGTTTCCCACAAAATAATTATTCATTCCTTTTTCTCCTCTTCCTCTCCATGAGGCCAGAAATCTCAAAGCTGCAAGGTTCTATCACAGTAATATGATTTTAAAGTTCTTTAATAAATCTTTCATGTTGTTTTGAATCTTAAGCATCTGTTTGTAAATGCCTGGATGTACCCACTCATGCATACTTTGATAAATATGAACCCAAGTGAACAAATTAGAGGATCCCCATATTTCCCATACATCTGTCACATATTTTAAAATATAGCTTTTTCTATGACCTCTTTCATTTTACAGGCTAACTGTACATTCAATATTCCCTTATAAGGTTTATTTACATACTGCTGACTGTCTTTATTGCTCTTCTTTGAACTTACTCAAATTTGTCTCCGTCATTTTTAAAGCAAAGTACCAAAAACTATTACTGTATATAGTTCTGAGGAGAGGAATTAAATGCAACTAGTACTTTTTATTTCAAGCCCATGGTTATATGAAGGTGTATCCCACTGCGCTCATTTCACATGCTAGTAAAGTCACATGCTTAAAATCCTACAAGCTAGACTCCAGCAGTATGTTGGCAATTTGATCTCTAGTTCCTCAGCCTCTTCAAAATCCT
>JAKJMR010012422.1:30966-43584 GCA_024449315.1 Daboia siamensis | reverse complement strand
AATCCAAATCATGGATCCACTGGACAAGAGTCAAAGCAGCAGCTGAACCTGAATGGGTGGTGTCTAAAGATCCAGTGGTTCCCACAAAGTTAATGTTTAAACGAAAGTGATATAGGATTTGTTAGTGTAGCTGGACTTATTTAAGAAGCTTTAGTATATTTGCTGAAAGGCTACTCTGCTGGAACCTTACCGGCAATAGGTTCTTCTACGCACAGTAGTGAAGACTCCTGCTAAGTCACTCCGGAAGCTGACTTTCTACGCACGGGAGAAGAATGGAGAAAAGTTTACTTCTGTAATGGGTGTTTTGTGTTACTACCACATGTAACAATGTTTGTATTCATAATTATGGACTCTGGAGTAAGCCAGAGGAAGCACCTCAGATCGTTCGATCATATCTTGTAGGCACTGGAGATTGTGATGGAAATCCTCTGCTTAGTTTTAATCCTGAATATTGGCATTACAGTTTACCACATCCCTGTCAGTATCCACAGGTGTTTGATAGAATTGCTAAGGATGCTTGTCAAGCCAAGCAACCAGCCAATCCTGAAGCCTGTGAGTATGTGGGTTAGGTGTACAGAAAGGGAATGTGTGCAAAAGCCCCGTACAATGGAACGCCCCCTCCTCTAACTTTGGATTGTGGTGTCCCAGTATTTTGGGGATGGGAACGCATAAGAACGATCCCTCAGTTGAGGCCTGGATGGAGAGGAACCTGTGTTTTGCACATATCAGAAGATGGTGTAACAATTAGGAGATCAAAGAAGCAAGGCCCTGGTAAGATAAGAATCAGAAGGGCCATAAGCCACCAAGGATGTGAACCTTGTGTGAATGGACAGACCCTGGCAGCCAGTGGATCAGTGCCAAAAACCTGTACTCAATTCAATTTGCCAGTATGTACTTTCAATCAAGTAATATATAAAAAGTGCAATGGGTCAGATGGAATAAAATGTTATAGGGATGAACAGTATAAGGTATGGACATCTTTGGGAAATGCCTCTGAACCTTTAAAGTTTGATATGACTATCATGCCTTATCTGAACAAGGCAGAAGAATGGGTAGCCCCCAGTGACATGTACTGGATTTGTGGCACCTTTGCTTATGAGGTTTTGCCTAAGAATTGGTCAGGATCATGTGTATTGGGTTAGATGAAGCCCTCATTCTTTCTTTTGCCAATACAGTCACGACAGGTGCTTGGTGTGCCAGTCTATGATTAAATGGGAAATCGAAGAAAAAGAGAGGTTGACACAGCCTTCTCTAATTTCCCTTGTAGAGAATCCAATTATTATGAGAAAATGGGGGATTTGTGGAATTCAGAGAGGATAGTTTGTATGTATGGCCAAGCAACATGGTTCGGCTGTGTTATTCTAGCCCGGACTTGTATGCCCTCAGGAGGGCTCCCCCTTCCTGTGAACGACCTGCCGCTCTTTTTTCTATCTCCCTTAAGGACGGGCCCAATTGTTGGGAGCCCGAGAGGTGGTTGGGCATAGACAGGGACCGTTGGCTTAAACGTATTAAGAGGCCCCTGGTATGTTTTTTAGCCGGTTGTTTTACGGGGTTAGGGAGGGGGCGGAATGGTAGGGTTGGGAGGGATATGGGATGTATTTTTTCAACTGGCTGTCAGTCCAGGCCGGGGATGGTTCCCGGCGAGACGGGGTTGGGGTTGGGGACCTCCGGTTTTCCCAGCAGTGGGGTGGGGTTTCAAATCCCCATGGCGATTGGGAATGGCAGCAGGTGGTTACACGGAGGGCCATATCAATTTCAGGGATCATGCCCCTGCTGTCTTCAAGCGGTGGCATGCTCCAACCCTCCAGTTGGTACCCGTCTATCTGGGGGTGAGGGGGATCAGGTCCCTGAGCTCAGGCTGGTGTACTTTAATGCCAGATCCGTTGTGAACAAAGCTCCCCTCGTCTGTGATTTGATCGAGGAGGAACGCGCGGATCTGGCATGCATTACAGAAACCTGGTTGGGCTTGGAGGGAGGTCTCCCTCTGACTGAGCTCTGCCCTCCAGGTTTCTGTGTGCTTCACCGGCCGCGGGCTCAGGGCAGGGATGGGGGTGTGGCGGTGGTTATTCGGGAGACCTTGTGTCCGTGGGAGACTGCTGTTGTACTGGTGGGCGGGAGTGAGTCACTCCTCCTGAGGTGCGGCCCTGGGGCTCAGTTGGGCTTGTTGCTTACATACCTGGCGCCCAGCTGTGTAGCAACGGCCCTGTCCGGGTTTCTCGACGCCCTTTCAGGTTTGGTGGTTGAGTTTCCCAGACTTATGGTTCTGGGGGACTTTAACCTCCCTTCCCTGGGGGGGGGGGGGTTCGTCAGAGTTGGCTCAGGAGTTCATGGCTTCCATGATGTCCATGGACCTGACCCAAATAATCCAGGGCTCGACTCATGCGGGGGTCACACTCACAACCTAGTTTTTCTACCTGGACAGTGGTTTGATGATCTGGGAGGGGGCTCACCAACGATTACTCCCCTGTCATGGTCCAATTATCATCTCCTACGATTGGTCTTCTGGTTTGCCGCCCCTCACTGCTGGGCTGCAGAACCAACCAGGTGGTTCCGCCCCAGGCGCCTGATGGATCTGGAATGGTTCCAGATGGCGCTTGGGTCTATACCTATCTCCCCCACTCACAGCTCGGCCGACGCCTTGGTGGATGCCTGGGAAAGGGCTGCCACTGAGGCGCTCAACCGTGTTGTACCCTTGCGAGCCCTGATCTGGCGCAGATCCCACTGGGCCCCATGGTTTTCTGTGGAGCTCCGGGAGATGAAGCGTCAGAGACGGGGTCTGGAGAGCAGTTGGAGATTGAGCCGGTCTGAATCTGACCGATTGCGGTTGAGAACTGCTACGAGGCTTTACCTTGCGGCGATGAGGACAGCGAAGTCTAATTACTTCGCTGCCCTCATCGCATCCCAGCTGCCCTGTTTAGGGTGACCCGCTCCCTCTTTAATCAGGAGGTGGGGGGGGAACCCTTGCAGGGGCGGGCCAAGGAGTTTAGTCATCATCTTGCGGACAAGATCGCTCAGATTCGGGCCGGTTTGGACTCTGACTGACGGGGAGGAGACTGAATTCGATCCTGTGACCCCAGATGAAGTGGACAGGTTCATGAGGAGACTGAGTTCCACCAGGTGTTTATTGGACCCGTGCCCTTCCTGGCTTGTGTATGCAGCTCGGGAGGAGACACAAGGCTGGTTCCAGGCAGTAATAACTGCTTCTTTGAGGGAGGGTATCTTCCCCGCCACCTTGAAGGAGGCGGTGGTGAGGCCCCTCCTCAAGAAGCCTGCCATGGACCCGGCAATTTTAAATAACTATCGTCCGGTCTCCAACCTTCGCATTTAGCGAAGGTTGTTGACAGCGTGGTGGTGCACCAGCTTCCCTTGTTCCTGGAGGAAACTGATTATCAAGACCCGTACCAATCGGGCTTTAGGCCCGGGTACAGCACGGAGACGGCATTGGTCGCACTGGTGAATGATCTCTTGCAGGCTCGGGACAGGGGCTGCTCCTCTGTCCTAGTCCTGTTAGACCTGTCAGCGGCTTTTGATACCATTGACCATGGTATCCTACTGTGGCGTCTCAAGGGGTTGGGAGTGGGGGGGCACTGTTTTACAGTGGTTCTCCTCCTACCTTCTGGGCCCCTTGCAGTCGGTGTTGACAGGAGGGCAGAGGTCAGCCCTGAGGTCTCTCGTTTGTGGAGTTCCTCAGGGGTCGGTCCTCTCCCCCCTCCTGTTCAACATCTATATGAAGCCGCTGGGTGAGCTCATTTGTGGTTTTGGGGTGGGGTATCATCAGTACACTGATGATAGCCAACTTTTTCTTTCCACCCCAAGCCAACCCAGCGATGCCCTCGGCGTGATGTCCCGTTGCCTAGAGGCGGTCCTGGTTTGGATGGGGAGAAACAGGCTTCGACTCAATCCCGCCAAGACTGAGTGGCTGTGCATACCGGCATCTCAGATGGACCAGTTTTGTCCATCTTTAACTATGGGGGGTGAGGTGTTACCCCCCGTTGATAGGGCTCGCAACTTGGGCGTCCTCCTGGACTCACGGCTCACTTTGGAAGATCATATAGGAGCCATGACCAGGGGGCGTTTTGCCCAGGTTCGCCTGGTGCGCCAGTTGCAGCCCTATCTGGACCGAGATGCCCTACGCACAGTCACTCATGCGCTTGTGACCTCCCGGTTAGACTACTGCAATGCTCTCAAATGGGGCTGCCCTTGAGGACCACTCGGAGGCTTCAGCTGGTGCAGAATGCGGCTGCGCGAGTTGTGATGTGAGTCTCCCGATACTCCCATGTAACACCTCTCCTCCGCAAGCTGCATTGGCTTCTGGTTGCCTTCCGGGTGAGATTCAAGGTGCTGGTAATGACCTATAAAGCCCTAAATGGCATGGGTCCAGGTTATCTTAGGGAGCACCTGCTGCTGGCATCAATCTCCCATGGTCCTGTGCGCTCCCACAGGGAGGGCCTCCTTAGGGTGCCGCTGGTCAGTGAGTGCTGGCGGGTGATCCCCAGGGGGAGGGCATTCTCTGTGGGCGCACCTGCCCTGTGGAACGACCTGCCTGTGGAACTCCGGACCACCCCCGACCTTCGTTCATTTCACCGGGACCTAAAAACCTGGTTGTTTGATTTATCTGGCCTGGACTGAGGGGTTTTAAATTTTTAAATTTTTAAATTTTAAATTCAAATTTTAAATTTGGGCTACTGTTATTTAATCCTATTTTAATTTTAACGTTATCTTAATTTTTGTACTGTTTTATCTGTTTTTATTTTGCCCTGTAAACCACCCTGAGTCCTTCGGGAATAGGGCGGTATAGAAATCTAATTAATAATAATAATAACAACAACAACAACAACAACAACAACAACAACAACCTGGGCAGAGGATGGCACCTATGGTTACAGAACACCAATCTATATGATAAACCGTATAATTAGGCTGCAGGCTGTTGTGGATCTGGCAGGGCAATGCCTAGATAAAGCCTTAAACTTGTTAGCTGTAACCACTGATAAAATCTGGACAGCTGTCTATCAAAACTGATTGGATTTCGATTACCTATTGGCAAAAGAAAGTGGAGTGTGTGGAAAATTCAATCTTTCAAATTGTTGTCTTCAAATTGACGAAACTGGACAGGTAAACAATTAACCACTGAAATGAGGCAATTGACACACAATGCAGATCAAACCTGGAAGGGTTTTAATTTCCAAGAGATTTTCAGTGGATTGTTTCCCAAACTTCCAGGGTTACAAGCAATTGTGGCTCTCATAGGACTGATAGCTGCAGGATGTGTGTTGATTCTTTGTATTTTGCCTATTTTTATAAGAACTATATCCAATAGCTTAGTTTTACTTGCTGAAAGAAAAGCTACTGCATAGGTAATGGCAATGTGGGAATATAAAGGATTACAAATCAAAGAAGACTTCTGTTGAGACTCATCTTCACAAGTTGAGATAAGTCTCAAAAGGGGGGAATTAAGAGGAAACAAATGTATTCTTGTCCTTAGGACAGACGCTGATCAAGGTAGCCATAATCCTGTTAGCATAACGACACGTATTCCCCGGTGACTGTCTTAAAGAGGAATATACTAAAGTCCTTGTTTAAGCAAACATAGTATTGTCCTTAAGGCAGATGATGATTGGGATAACCATATCCTGTCTGTGATACCACACGTATTTCATGTAATTTTCTTCTGTAAACTATTGTCTGATAAGAATGTGCAAGATGTAACCATATAAGGAACAATGTAGAACAAGACAGGGGATATTCCTCTGTCCTAGTCCTATTAGACCTCTCAGCGGCTTTCGATACCATCGACCATGGTATCCTGCTGCGGCGTCTCAGGGGATTGGGAGTGGGAGGCACGGTTCTTCAGTGGTTCTCCTCCTATCTCCTGGGACGCTCGCAGTCGGTGTTGGCAGGGGGACAGAGGTCGACCTCGAGGCCTCTTGCTTGTGGAGTTCCTCAGGGGTCGGTCCTCTCGCCTCTCCTGTTCAACATCTATATGAAGCCGCTGGGTGAGATCATTCGTGGTTTTGGAGTTGGGTATCATCAATATGCTGATGATACCCAGCTTTTTATTTCGACCCCAAACCACCCCAGTGATGCCCTCTCCGTGATGTCCCGTTGCCTGGAGGTGGTTCGGGTCTGGATGGGGAGGAACAGGCTTCGACTCAACCCTGACAAGACTGAGTGGCTGTGCGTACCGGCATATCGGGATATTCAGAATATTCCATCTCTTTATATGGGGGGTGAGTTATTACCCCCCGTAGATAGGGCTCGCAACTTGGGAGTCCTCCTAGATTCACAGCTTTCTTTAGAAGACCATATAGTAAATGTGACTAGGGGGGCCTTCGCCCAGGTTCGCCTGGTGCGCCAGTTGCGGCCCTATCTAGACCGGGATGCCTTGCGTACGGTCACTCATGCACTCGTGACCTCTCGTTTGGACTACTGCAACGCTCTCTACATGGGGCTGCCCTTGAGGACCAGTCGGAGCCTCCAACTGGTACAGAATGCAGCCGCGAGAGTTGTGTTGGGAGTTTCCCGATACTCCCATGTTACACCTCTGCTCCGCGAGCTGCATTGGCTCCCAGTTGTCTTCCGGGTGAGATTCAAGGTGCTGGTAATGACTTACAAAGCCCTTCATGGCATGGGTCCGGAATACCTCAGGGAGCACCTGCGGCCGGCATCAACCTCCCTCCGCCCAGTGCACTCCCACAGAGAGGTCCTCCTCAGGGTGCCACCGGTCAAAGAATGTCGACTGGTGGCCCCCAGGGGGAGGGCGTTCTCTGTGGGCGCGCCAGATTTATGGAACCATCTTCCGGTTGAGCTCCGGATGGCGCCCGACCTTCGCTCCTTCCGGCACGATCTAAAGACCTACCTGTTCAAACAAGCCGGCCTGGCCTGATGGTTGATGGGTTTGGGTTTTATAGCTTTTTATGTATTTTAACTTATTGTTATAGTTTTTGGGCATCTTGTTTAAACTCTTTTAATTTTTGTATTCTTGTTTTTTAACATGTATTGCCCTGTTCACCGCCCTGAGTCCTTCGGGAGAAGGGCGGTATACAAATAAAATTATTATTATTATTATTATTAATGTATAACTAGGAATTAGAGGTGTATAAATATGTCTGCTCAAGAGCCCTTCGGGGTTTAGACCTTTTGCTTTGTTTAAGCCTTCTGAACCTGCGCATTAAACCTTTTCTTTCCTGAAGAGCTGGCATGAGTCTCTTCTTTGTACAACATCACAACAGTGTATAACTAGGAATTAGAGGTGTATAAATATGTCTGTTCATGAGCCCTTCGGGGTTCAGACCCTTTGCTTTGTTTAAGCCTTCTGAACCTGCGCAATAAACCTTTCCTTTCCTGAAGAGCTTGCGTGAGTCTGTTCTTTCTACAACACTACTGTTTTTAAAAGGGTTTTTTTCAGTTGGTCAAGTCCTAATCAGAAATAAATTGTTCTTCGCTTATTTGACCTATTGACAACACGTAGCTTTGGTTCATAAATAATTCAATTCTTCCCTAACAGAACAGAAATAGGAACTATTTTTCCTATTAGAAGATAATAACATACTCTTTCGGTACAAACTGGGAGACTGTAACCATCTTTCTCTCCCAGATATAGAATAGTTTTTGATCACAAAAGCCAGCTAAGTCCCAAAACAAAGATGGTGAATCAAGACATCAATGAGAATCGCATTACGGCTGTAGTCTCGCTGCACCAATTCCTATTACAGATGATTACTTGCCCAACAAAAGAATGGCCGCTTTCCCTATTCATAAATAGGGCTGTAGCCCATAGTGAAAATGGCCATTACGCTTCACTGGCTAGATTCGCTAGGTGCTCAACTCGATTGCGAGACAGAGAAGTGTCATTGGCATGGGGGTGAGAGTTCTCTGTGTCACGTGATAGGCAAGACCCTGTCATGAAGGGAGCCGACTGAATGGTGACATCTTACAGCAAAGGGAAAATAAAGCGGCCCGATTAGCGCTGGAGAACCTGTCTCATGCCAGTCGCCACGGATTCATCCGTAGCCAACACAGTTGGGGTACAGCCACCTTCGCTGCTGCCACCGCCTACATCGAGGATGTCACGCAGAAAGGTGAGTAAGTGCAGAACGAACCAACCTCCTTTCCCCCCCTTCTCTTTTTGCGAGTTTAGACCGTCAGGCTTGAAAACCAGTTTAAAACGTAGGCCTTCAAGCTCCTGTTTCATCTCGCGTATGATTCCTGCTTCCCGCAGTATCTTCAGTGGCTACCTTCGCCATCAGTTAAGCGCAACCCCTTCCCTCAACAGTTATTTGTTTCCCTCCACCCGTTCAATGGCTGTTGTAGCCCACCTCCTTCCTTTTTTTAATTGATTCGCGTCTGAACTGGTTGGTTTTCTTATAATTTCCTACTGGTGCGTATTTTCCTCCTGTATCCATACTTGGCTGTATGCTTTGGCAGTGGATGTTGAGGGAGGCATTGATTATGAATCGGTGTCCCTGAAATCCCGTCTTGCTACTGTTTTTCATTGGGGAAGAGAGTGTTACAAAAGTCAAACCCCCACTCTGGTAGGATTGGAGGTGAGTGAAAATGTTAGAAATGATTCAAAATATGGTAAACAATGTTGAATATCATGTGAAATGCTGGGCTGGATGTATCACAAGCCAGAATTAAAAGATTGCTGGGAGAAATATCAACAACCTCAGATATGCAGATAATACCACTCTAATGGTAGAAAGTGAAGAGGAACTAAAGAGCCTCTTAATGAGGGTGAAAGAGGAGAGTGCAAAAGTTGGCTTCAAACTCTACATTAAAAAAGCTAAGATCATGGCATCCGGTCCCATCACCTACTGAAAAATAGAAGAGTAAGAAATGGAAGCAGTGACGGATGTTATTTTCTTGGGCTCCAAGATCACTGCAGATGGTGACTTCAACCATGAAATTAAAAGATACTTGCTCCTTGGGAGGAAAGCTATGGCAAACCTAGACAGCATATTAAAAAGTACAAACATCACCTTGCCAACAAAGATCTGTATAATCAAAGCCATGGTTTTCCCTGTAGTAATGTATAACCGAGAGTTGGACCATAAGGAAGGCTGAGCTCCGAAGAATTGATGCTTTTGAATTGTGTTGGCGAAGACTCTTGAGAATCCCTTGGATTGCAAGGAGATCAAACCAGTCATTCCTAAAGTAAATCAACCCTGACTGTTCTTTGGAAGGACAGATACTGAAGTTGAAGCTCAAATACTTTGGCCACCTAATGAGAAGAGGACTCATTGGAAAAGACCCTGATGTTGGGAAAGATTAAAGGCAAAAGGAAAAGGGGATGGCAGAGGTTGAGATGGTTAGATAGTGTCATCAATACAATGAACATGAAGTTGGGCAAACTCCAGGAGACAGTGGAAGACAGGGGAGCCTGACATGTTATGGTCCATGGCGTTGTGAAGAGTCAGACACGACTTGGCGACTGAACAACAAGATTGAATGGGCAATAGGTTGGTTCTCGGGTCATTATAATTTTATTTGCATGTCTGCTGGAAGTCAATTGGGTTTGCCTGTAAGTTAAAACTGTTTAGAATGGAACTGCATGTTTTAACATGCCAAACATTTTAATGAGCTATAAAAACTGGCAGAGCGGTGTGGTGACCGAGAGGTGGAGCTCTTGCCTCACAATCAGGAGATTGTGAGTTCAATCTTAGGTAGCGGCAGATATTTCTCTCTCTGGGCGCAAAGAGAAAATATCTGGTGTGAACTCTGCATAAGCATCAGGAAGGGCGTCCTGCCAGTAAACACTCGGCTCCATTCAGTCGCTCCGACTCCACCCTGATGCAAAGGATTACAGGGTTGTTAAAAGAAAAAATTGTGAGAGGTCTCACAAGTCCAATGGCTCATTGAGGCGCTTCCAAGAAAAAGGCAGCACGCAGGGATGCAATCAGGTGAAGCTTTATTTAAATATAAAGCAGAGAAAAAGAGTTCCCTGGCATGGAGGCATCCATGCCTGGATTGAGCCCATGGATCAGTCCCAAAGGGAGCTAGAACAAGAGCTGAAGAGTAGCCCCTGTGCAGTTCCCGGCCCCTCCCTTACCAATGAGAGTGAGGGGGCTGGAGGGCCATTAACTTTCTCCAATGGGGCTGCAGGGGCCAGAGGCCCCTGACCCACCAGTGGGAGGAAAGGTGCCTCTTTGCTCCCATCTGGTGACTTTTTAAGGAACTGCCATGGCTGGCACAAAAACATCTAACAAAAATATCCATGGCAAATTGACTTAGGGGTTCCTTTATGATATATTGTTGCAATCTCTCAAAATTAAACGAGACAGCATACAAAGGTTGGATACAAAGATGACAAAGAGAGAACTCTGAAATTCACCTAGGCTTTAGCTAGAACTAAATGTCTGTTGGACACATGAGCAATATTTTAAATTTATAACATGTATTAAATATAGTGTATCCTAATTTTTGAGATGAGACCTGGTTTGGTGCACCAAGCTCTAAACAAGGAGACTGGGAGTTCTAGTCCCGCTTTAGGTACAAAGCCAGCTGGGTGACCTTGGGCCAGTCCCTCTCTCAACCCTAGGAAGGAGCCAATGGCAAACCACTTCCAAAAAACCTTGCCAAGAATACTGTGGGGACTGGTCCAGGAGTCACCAGGAGTCAAAAGCTGGCTCAAAAGCACACACACACACACACCCAAAAATGTTGAGGAGCAGCTCTGCATTAAAGGGTTTGTCTTATGTGTTGTTGACCTTTCAGAGAAATGCAGGAAGCAGTTCAGATGGAACAGAAGACTCAGATGTCTCTACAGACCCAGAACATACAGACAGTTCAGAAAGTGATGGTGCATCACACCAGTCTGCCCGTGTGACACAATCTTCTGCTAGGCTCAGCCAGAGTTCACAAGGTATATCTAGATGTTTCAGAATTCTTCATTTTGGATTTCAAACTTCTGCTTTCCGGGAAAGGATGCGTGCAATGATTAGATGTTTTCTCCTAAGCTTTGTCCAAATGAGAGGAGCTGTACCATAAGCCAGTGAATCTCCACCCACCCTTCATGGAGTGATGTTTTGAAAGGCTTTTGTTTTCTTGTATGCTACACTGATTCCATGTGGTTGTAGTAGTCTATTGGTGGTTCCTGAGATGTTCTTGATGTACATCTTAGCATTTTGATACCAAATAAAGCCCTTCAAAACATCCTAAGCAAACCAAAAGACCCAGCAACCCCAGAAGAAAAAACAAGTCATCTGCAACATGTGGTGTAATGACTGCAACAGCCACAACATAGGACAAACAGGTAGAGGACTAGCAAAATACATCCATAAACACCAACTAGTAGCAGACATGATGGAAACTCTTTAATTTCACAACATATGGACAGACTTAACCATAGTTTCAACTGGGAAAGTGTGACCATCCTAGACCAAGCCAAGTTTAAAAATGCTAAGGAATTTCTAGACTCTTGGCATGCTGAGAAATTAGCTATTAATAGACATGTAGATGTAAACAATACATACTATGCAAAAGATACAATCAAGCCAAAAAGGGAACAAAAAGACCAAAACATCTCCCCACCAATCAGCACCTAGATCAGCATAGATTAACTCCAAGATCAGACCAACAGTCAAGAAGTAAACAGTACCCCAATTGAGGAAATGCCAAACAAGCCAAAAGTAAGCATCTCAACCAAAGAACCTCTAAGACCACCCCCACCAACACTAACACGGCAAGCCACTAGAATATAAACAGAGCAAACCCCACTCCTTACTAACACTGATGATGTTCCCTAGTTTAGGTAATGAACCATCTGCAAGAAAACAGCCAAGCTCAAAGAGCACCAAGGACCCCTCATTTCAAACCCGAGCTACAAATATTCTCCTTTATTGGTGCCAGTTGCTTCTTTGGTGAGCCAATAGCTCAGTTAGTTCATGGGCTAGTCTTAAGCCTTGAGCTTCCCAGCCACTTCCCTGGTCCACGGTGTTCAACTAGTTGCTGCTGCTATTTGACTGCTGCTGGCTGCTGAAGTTCTCCCTGGTTTCTCACTGGCTGGTTGGTCAGCAGGGTTCCATGGAGGTCCCCCAGGTTGGTTTTGGGCCTTGAACTGCTCCATTTTTCTCCTGCTCTGCCACCACCTACTCTGTTGCAGCCCAGTTGATTGTCATCTTGGCTGCAGCTGCTCAGCTGTTTCAGGGGGTTAGATATTTACCAACATCTTGGTGCTTGCCAATGTCACAGCTGTAGGCTTGCCAGCCAGGCTCTGCAGGATCCTAAATTCCCTGGGTCAGGTTGCCAGGTTTTTGGTCTGCTCCCCTTGCTGCACCACAGCTCACCTGACTACCCTAGCCATCATTCAGCTGCTCCAGGTGGCTTGATGATTTCTCAGCATCTGCTGGCAGGGCATAACAAAGCAGGTCTATCAACTCTGGAGAGCCTCCAAGGAGCAAGAAAGCTCCCTCCGTGGGGCAGGCACACCCAACCCCCCACCCCACAAAGCAAGCATCTTTACTCCCACTCATCAAACTCTATTCCTTGGGTAAATACAAAAAGGCAGTGTATAACAGAACACCCTCTGAATCGTAACATCTTTGCACCAGTTTTTTTTTTTTATTAAAAAGTTTTACAATACATTTTAAGCATAAACTCCTTCCCTCCCCCTCCCCC